>CAJQUW010006147.1:0-128031 GCA_907163375.1 Prostheceraeus crozeri | reverse complement strand
TAAATGTGGAGTCAGTTATTGAACCATGCACATCGAACATGAAACAATGCTGAAACTAAAAGAAAAAATAATTAGATTGATTAATTTCAACATAAAGACGCTGCAATACATGTATCATGTATCGCGCCATCGTAAATATAGTGCTACAGTATAACAATGGCCATTTGGAATAATGTATTTTTGATAACATTCGTTAGAGGCATGCCCAGTTTTGCTGACTTTTGATTTATTGTCTCGATTGAAATAAAACTTATCCTCTTTATGTTTTATCTATTTCTCGAGAAAGGTTTGTTGCCGTAGCATGTATTCTAATTCATATATAGCGGTACACCATTGTATCCGTCTGCTACATGGCCATTTGTGTATATAAAGCCTCCACTAAAATAATCTATCAACTAAATTTGATATAATCGAAGATAATTAAGCAAGAATTGATTCAAAGATGAACCTTTCTGATTGTGAATTTGTACACTGAATGGTATGGGCCGCATGATTAATAACTGTACTTACTAGTTCAATTTCAACCATGTCCATGAACAAAGGGCTGAGTAGGTATGCAAAGTTCATGACATATGATATATGCAGTTATGTGGAACACATTCTAATTGGGAAAATGATCAAGCAAGATTTTATAAGAGCGATGCATGCTACTAGTATTTTCTATTTCTTCAAAAGATCATTATGCTACACCATTTACACCTCAGTAAACCGAAAAGCAACTTAAATGGTGAATTTTCAAAATACCTTATATGAAAATAATACACAAAGAATTTTTCATTGATCCCGAAACCTGTCTTAAATGCCAGTTCGACTGCAGTAAATAAATCGATTAACGACCTCCAATGCCCTTTATACATGACATAATCGATAACTGACAGATCCATCATCTGAGTTTCATTCATCTCCCAAATATACATTGGCATTACATCGAAGTCCAAATAGTGCAAAGTTGCAAACCAAAAAGTTGAAAAATAGTTGAAGAGACCAAACAGTTGAAAATTTTTTTTGAATATGTGAACATTGAATATTTGAGATGGAAGCACCAAATGACTGTTGAATTAATTGCTATATTTAGATAGGAGCCTTGATCACAAGACATGCGTAATCCGTTTTCCCCTCTAAGCTGTTGTCTACGCTTAATGAGGCTCTGGCTCGTCCAATAAGCAATGTGCAGATTAGATGTACAAGACAGGATTGAAAAGACGAAATATGAAGCTCGAAATGTGAAATGATGAATGACTATTTCTAAGATTTCCTCCACAAAGTGAGATGATGGATAGCTCAGCAACGAGTCAGAGCTAACAAGGACCAGATTCAGCTTATTCAAAAGATGGAAGCTGGATCTTAAAGACTGAAGCAACTATTTCCGACAGAACGATTTAAGAAAATTGTGATCAAGGCTTGATGTTAAATCATGCGCTCCAATTGCTCTAATGTCTAATTGCGCTGTGAAAGAGCTTCTGAAAAGAGTCCAATACAAGCTGATAGTGTTTAAATTTGTATATGATAAATAAAGCGTTAATTAAATATTTTAAGACAGAAGAAATCATCGATTCAAGGTCAAAGTAGTACAAAGACATAGTACATTTTAAAGGCTATTTTAATGTAATAGGTAAAACCGCTTTGGATATAAATAAAGCCATTATTGCAATCTTTAGATATTTTAGAATAAGTATGAGTTGTCACGTCACGCCAAGACCGATGCTCACACTTAATGTCTTTGGCCCACGTACTATTAAATTTAGATAGTGAAGACGAATTCATCACAGAGGAAAGTTGAGTCAATGATGCGTACCTGTCACTTGATAGTCCTGCCCGCAATTTGACCTTTGAATGTCGCCCGTTCGTTGATGCGATCTACTTCTACACTGAGCGCTTACTTGGCGAATCACACAAGACAAAGAGAGACAAATGTCAATCGCCTTCCACCATTACATGCATTGTCTTGAATAGGATTTTGTTTGCTTTGGGTTAGCCCACTCACAAATGAATATACCTCAGTAGTTCAACCAAAATCGTTCGGATAACAACTAACATGTTAGTTAAGCTATGCTAGTTTTCTTAACAACAGTAAATAATATATTTGAATAACTTTGTCAAAACAGGCGTGGGTTTTGAGAAACTCAAGTTTGTATGTCTCATTTTTGTATTATAGTTATTACTTATAGAAAGCGTTATGAATGGTGAGGCAGAGGAGGAGAAGAAGTTTGTTCTAAAATCTCTAAACGCTCTTGAATCTCAGTTTACCGATGCCGGTTTTAAAGGTGATGTGAAGACTCTTAGCAAGCTAATCGCGGAGGGAATTGATGTCAATTGCAAAGATGGTATTGGAATGACAGCACTGCACAGAGCCTGTGTTAGTAAGTACTCGTGAAAGTTTCCAAAATTGATTTTTACATAAAATTTGACAATCAGCGAAATAACAGTTCAACAATTCTCGCACATCAGTCGGAGGCCCTTGGGAAAAAGTACTCAAGCAACAAAATGCTTTATAATTGTTCTATTATCCCACGAGTAACTAGGATTAAAAGGCAACAATTCGTATCGTGAACCGTGATTCTCTTGTATTTCAATAGTATTTCTCAAATAGGTTTCATACACAATTCGAATTTGTTGCTCTGCCCGTTCGGTCGGCGGAGATCACAATGTTAGTTTGATTGGGAATATCAAACTGATTATAGGGCTGAGGACTGTGCGCGTGCGAGCAAGCAGGGGAGCCATTCACGAGCGGCCCACGCTAAGTTACGGAACTGAAACTGCGTGACAAGTCGGTGATGTAATACAGAGGGACAGCAAAGGACAAGGAAAGACGGACAAGCCAAGAAACTCAACAGGCATTACTCATTCAAAACATCAGGGAGACCAACCAGACAAAATTAATTAAGAAGAAATAAGTGATTCGAAACAACATAACGAAACAATAATGATTTAGTGCAAGGGTTCAGTTTTGATAATGGTGCATAGGTCCACATGGATCAGAGTCTAGAGTATATTTCTGAATTAGATAGGTAAATGACGAGGTTTTAATGGACTTCTAATGGAGACTTTTTTACATCGACCAGTGATTGCATTAACTATGAAATAGGCCTACTTGCAAGTGACCAAGAAGACATCCAGAGACCATTGTTGCTACTTAAAATATGAAAAAGTATACACCATCAGCCAAATTTTGATTATTATATTCTTGATCCTCTATTCATAATTCACACAATACACACAAAGTAACCAACCACATGAAATTAACCTTTTGGCGGAATTTCTTCGCGTAAGTAATTGAAATTTTTGATGATTTCATAACCATCATTGTTTTTGTTGCATACAAATTAAGAATGTAGTGAGATTGGGTCTATTGAGCGCATGTTTCTCAAAAGTGGTTATGTTTTGGACGTAAGCGTGTGTTCGTTGACAAAATAGTATTGTTGTTACAGCTAGCTATTTGGATATTGTATTTTGCAAATTTTCGTTGTGATAATGGCCCTTTTTGTATTTTAAGGTGCAAAAGGTCCTGCACTTCGTACTTATCATTTGCATGTATATTTGGTCCTCATCATCGATACCGTCTCATATGTCACTTGGAAGTTAGGATCTACGTTTATTATCAGCTATTAACTTTATGATGAAGGTAACTTTCATAAGCTTCTCGACTCGATCTGTCTTGGGATTTCGCGGGAATGTTCCCCGAAAAATAATCCCGGTCTTAGCCCACAGGCATCCCTCAGCTGATTGCCAGTTATGCAATGATCACGATCTGTCACGGTTCACTTCATGGTTATTTATGAAATTCATGGATAATGGTATACATATCAAAATGTTAATGCGAAACATATGAGTAAGTACTTTGCATAATATGAAACTAACATTGAAAACTTACGTTATGCCAACAGGAAAAATGTACAGCACAAATTTTTACTGCAACATCGTTCATGGATAAGTTAGTTGGAATGCAGATTATCTGATACATGGTACGCGCAGTGAAATGTTCTCATATTTTTGGTTGCTTTGCATAATTACAATTATTGACTAATCTAACTTGATTTGACTGACTTAACCCTTCAAAAGCGCTAGATATATGTAGCAGAATGAGTGATGCCATATGCAGGGTGAGTTTTGGTGGTTAAGTTAAGATTAGGTCTGGTACTTAATTTTCACGCTTTTTTATAACTACTAGGCCTACTCCCGGAGTATGACCGCATCCCTACTTTAGAGTACGTTGTGGATAAGAGACGGTGGAGAATAATAGAAGCGAATATTTGATTCTGATGCTTTATTGATTGAATATTAGATTTCTCTCAGTGGATCTTACATCCCGCATCACAAAACCTGTCATCTGTCAGTTAAGTGCCGCATTTTCTCGAGTGTGACCCGTTGGATATAGGAGTTCTTGAAAAAACAATAAATGAATATGTGCGATATAATATTGAAAATAAATAGATTTTTCAACACAGGCAGTTATATTTTGTGATGGAAAGTGAAACCACTGGCAATTTAGTAATTGTGATAGATGGCGTGTTTATCGAAAATCAAGAACTAATAGTTGGGTCAACTGATGAATGTTAATGATAATCATCAACTGCCGTTCTCAGACTATATTTTAACGTGAAACGAATGTGTAGTCACACTCCACTGACAATGGGTTTATAGTTATGCTCGTAAAAGCCTTTTAATTCACAAATTCATTTACGAGCTGTATTCGAGAAAGAGTGATGTGCTATTCTCTTAATTGCTGAAGACATCGCTCAGGATCATTGCTCAAGATTACCGTCTCCACTATCCCTTCCATGAGCTGGTTCTTTGCTGGTATTGAAAACAAAATACAAAGTCCTATGTTGTTTTAAGTCACTTAAAACATTACACTTAACCTTGATTTATTACATGAATGTTTTTTTGAATGATGCTGTCATCAATTTTGCAGGAGGACATTATGAAGCTGTCAAGTTGCTTGTGGCCAATGGAGCTGATGTCAATGCCTTTGACTGGAATATGGTAGTTCCGCTTCATTTTGCTGCAAGAGGTAATTGTTTTTACACATTTGGCATATGCACCTTGAAGGCATCGGTATAATATTGACAAAAAGCAATGAAATAAAATGACAATTACTTTCTTGCGGTTGACTTCTATTTCACGTGAAAAATTTACAGCAATTCTGCTTGTGGTCTTCACTTGAACTCTACAAATTCATCGTCAAATTCCCTTCAATACGAAAGGAAATCAATTGTATAATGCAACATACCCGTACATTCCTACATTTTTAGTAACTGCGTTGAAATTCCGGCATATTACTTCATTTTTTAATGCCTGCAATATGCTTCATTACGTGTAGCCTACATGAGAATGTTATCAGCATAGTATTCATCATATCTTTATCCCAATTAGTTTCATAGAAGGTATTTGTATGTCTGACCTTATAACTGAGGATAGATAAATGCGTGATCTATCTAATCAAATGCAAAGTCTTGATTTGTTTTACAGTGTATGAATATTGATGAGAAGAAACAATCTATATAATGATATAACAAGATTACAATCACTTTTAATGAAGTAGATTCTTCACTAAATTTCGACATTTCGTTTGATAAATGATCTATGTAATTTACTTCGGTCGCTCAAATATGTTTTGTGTGAGGATGAGTTAGCGTTTCCCATTCGAGACAGGTTAATCAAACTTCCTGAAATTTGCCACGCTCCTGCGCTTTAATGTTGTTGAATTGGAAAACATCATGTGGCGAACATGGATCAGAGATACGACTAGCATTGATCGAGCGAAGTAAAACGAATCATGAAATAGGCCGAGCTAAACCTTGAGAATTAATGCTTTTGTCACGATGTCATCTTTTGGATCCTATGCAAAGGTCAATAAGATATATAATCACATAAATATAATAACCCACGAACCTCAACAGTCAGATAACAGATAGTCTTGTCAAGCGAAAAGCACTTATCTTAGACTCAATTTTCCTCCGTGATAAATTCGTCAAATGGAAATAGCATTCACACCGTTCGACTTCGCACCATCTAAGTTAGGTGACTGTGTACGTTTAATGTGATGTCAATCTTCTGTTTAGTCGAAATTCGGACTTGAATTTGCATTGCGATCAATGGAAAATTGCTCTTCTTGCACCTCCGGACTAATCCTGACTGTGACTATCTGTATTGAGAAAAGTCATCTCTATACCTCAACTCACAGACAAAGCAATTTATTTCTGTGTTCGTAGACATGAGAGCCAAGGTTTGTGACGACGCTTATCCTATCATAAAGAATTTATAGAAACTATAGTAAAAGAAGTATCCGGCAAAGAGAACGCAGTCCGTTCAATAATTGTGACACCATCATGCCGTCATCTGTTCCTACTGATCACAAGCTGCTGCAGTGTGATGTTCGACTTCGTGACCCACTTTTCCGACCACCAAAGACACCTTTTACATACGATCTTCTCGCCCTACGTGAAGAAGAAACTCAACAACTCTTCTCTCCGACTTTCTCATCAATACTTAACAATTCAGATCATCCTGATAGCTACGATGAAATTGCCAGCGCTATCAAAACCACAATAGAAAGGACAATGCCTTCCGTTCGTTAGCTGTATAGCGGACAGCCAGTATGGAAAAATGACAGGAATATGTTGTCCGCTCAGTCGAAAGTAGCGCATCTTCGTCGATCAGGAACGACTGCAGAGTTGATAGAGGCACAGAAAGAACTTGTTTAAACCGTCAAGATTTGTCAGAGAGCTGCCTTGAACAAAGCCATTACCACAAAGAAACTGCTGGAACTGTGCGCAAGAACGATGCGATATGGACAGCCGTGAGAACACTGACGGGAAGGAGACGGAAAAGTGTAATCACCGTTTCTGGGGACACCCCAACTGCTCGTAAAGATTAGGGGTTATTTCTCTCCATCCTAAGTGCAATTTGACCAAAATCCAGTTACCTCTGAAGGATCAGGCTTCAATGTCACTATGATGACTGTTGACAAAATAATGCTGCAGTCAAGGCAAACCCCAGGAGGAAAAGTGCAGGACCAGATGGCGTACAAGCTGAGGTGTTAAGCATTTAATGTGTTGCTGAAAATATTGTAGGGGTTGAACAGCCTGCTTCAGGGTAGATCAGTCCCACCTGAAGGGAGATCTGCTACTATCATCGGAGTACCAAAGAGGCCAGGTGCAACTCGACTGGAGGAGCACAGACGTATCTGCGGTAATGACCAGCGACGGACCTACAGACTCATTTCCAACTACCTCCAGAGTCCTTCAAGGAGACACACTCACGCCGTTCTTGTTTGTGCTACTGTATGCTGGAAGTCTGGGTTCTCCATGATGCCATTCCCTCAGACAATCACGGGCTGCTTCTCAGCCGTCGAGGGCGTCTGCGGCATCCCGAAAAGCGTCTGTCTGTTCTTGCATATGCTGATGACCTCGTACTATTGTCCTCAACGGTCAAGGGAGCAAAGATTATGGTCGCCAACCTCGAGACTTCAGCAGAAAAAGTGGGCCCTTCAATCAACATCAAAAAGTCCGAAATCATGACTATTCTATCTAAACTTGATGTTCACATCGATCACCGCGACATCGACAGTAGTGTGAAACGCTTTCCTTGATCAAACAAGTTTGTCCATCTCGGCAGAGTTGTTCCATCAATCCAATCTGACATCGAGAGACGAAGATCTTTGGCCTGGACTGCCTTACTCTCTGTTAGGGTAGTCCTTAAGAGTGAAGTTTTGCCTAATTCTCTCAGAATCCAACTCTTCTCATTAGTAATCAAGTCAGTGCTCCTTTACAATGCGGAGACCTGGACTCCGCCCATTCCGCCGTACACCTCGCGGCGCGACGATCTGCATCGAAGTTCGGGGCTGATTCGACCAGGCCGCACCCTACAACAGCAACGGTTGACTCTTTTCGGGCATCTGGTTCGTCAACAAGGCTATTGCCGAGAACCTGATCAAGATCTATTGTTCATGGCCTCATACGAATCCCGCCGACGAGGGCAGGCAAATTCAACGACTTATGTCGACTGTCTATTGCAGGATGCTAGAGCCCCAGATCAAGCAAACAGCATATCCTATGTCAGACAGCCCGGGATCGGAAGATCTGACGCCTTCGTGGCGTAACTATTAATCCAATGGCTACAACAGCATTGGAGAACGCCATCAGTCCTCATCAGGACTACTTCAATTGATAATTTAAATTAGTAAGCACTATATTCTATTATAAATGACTACTGTGATGATTTTCATCATCATAATGAGAACATGTATGTATTTAGTAAAAGAAGATATAGAATCTGCATCTTCGTAGTTCGTATTTCCAAGATCATCTCACTGTATCTTGACAACTTCAATTTTCCAGTTACGCTCTTAACATTTCCTCAAAACACTATGCCTTACAAAATAGGTATCAAAGTTTTCGCGGGACAGGTTTGAGATATATTCGCATCTGTACACATGAGAGCGATTTTATTGAAAAAAGTAAATCGTACCTCCACCACCCTCATTGCGAGAGGTTATAATCGCTTTGATCTTAAGCGCAGTGCTGAAAAGCAGTTACACAAACACAGAGAGACTTTATTGAAATACGGTTATTTCTCCGCTAAGCAACTTTTGGACAACTGCCCGAACTTTATTTATGTTCCTTTTCCATATTTCCAGTTTAGTCAGTTCGAATCATCTCGATGGCGTAGTCAATGTATCTGACTACATGTCCGAGATTTTTCTTTCGAGGCTGCTTTCTTTAAAGCAGGGCCCCGCTTGAGCGAGTTTGAACGTACAGGAATTAAGGGGCCGAAACGTGAATCTTGCTCAAGTTCCTGCTGATGACCTCTATTGCTTTTGTCTTCATCAACTTTATCACAGCATATATCAATTATCTGTTTTAGTTGCACTTCATGTAACCTGTGGGAAAGCCAGATCGGTCCTTTGGAGGGATCAAATTCTTTACTTTTCATTATCTTCAGCTTCATCTTCTCACTTCGATTGAAGCATTTGCGTAACACCACACGTGGTTGACCAGTTATCCGCATTAGAAATGACAGGTTTGTAATTGTATTTGACTGATAGCAGATTGGGATTTAGATAAGTTACAAAGTTTGAAGTATTTAAGCAGACAAAGTGTCATGTCTATAATCACTCCTTTTTAGACGCTAATGTCATAAGTAAGTTGTTAGATTTATAATTTTGTTTAAAACGCAGTAGTAAGTTATATTTTTTTCTCTCAGTTTTTAGTTAGGCGTATAGTATTATTATTTTTCTTTATGATCTACCGGAGGTTAGCCTCAACCAATTTAATTGTGCCTATTGTTTCATGAATTATACGATACTCTTTCAGGAGATCATCTTCTCATCGTGAAATTCCTCATTATGTCGAATGCCAAACTCAACATTGCGTGTCGAAGTGGCTGTCAACCCATTGACTTTGCAGGATACGATACGGATACTTGGAAAGTGAGTTCTGCTGAGTACGACACTTGAAATGCAGAGTTGACAACATGATTTCTATTAAACTATTATTTTAATTAACTACTAATATACTTATTTTTAAGGACCATCAATTGATTGCTCAGTTTCCATTTTCAACTAATTGATAGCAATCATCAATAAATTGATTTACTTAATTTCCCATTAAAAATGTATGTACTCTAAATTGTTTGCTCATAAAGAAATTTCTGTTTGGTGTAATTATCTAGAATTGTGTTTGAATTAATTCTACATCATTCATGATCTCTATGCCTCTAATATCGACTTATCCAACACGCAGCAGTCGTTCATGCAAGAGCTCACCGCACTGGAAATTACAGTATTTGGACATTTTTTTGATTTCTCAATAATCTATTACCCTCACGGTCGCCTCCTGTATTATCTGCCATTGGCAACACGACACACGCGCACACCCCTCAATTATCTATAATTATCTACCCTTCCCATTCCTTTTTTTCTGTATTCTAATTGCTAGCACGATCTACACCTTGATAATTACTTGGTTAGCTTATTTTCTATAGTAAGTTAGGTAACGTGAATAATTATCTCCTTTCCCATCTGCAGTGAAATAGGTGATTGATAGCATCTTCCGTCGCGTACAGATTACGCTTGTCATAATTGTTTGCGAATTAAGGCTAGATATGATGGGTCAGATTAAATTTCATGAATAGTTAGTCACCAGTTGGTCGATTTATAACAAGTCTAGTTCCTTATTTCATTTTCTTCATGGAGTAGTTCCAGGTGAGACGTTGTAGGTCGATTCTAGCAAGTTCAGTACCCATACTGTAGTTTCGCATGTATTTTATTTTATTTTCTTCAAAGTTCATTACAAATTTATTGATTAAAGTTATATTTTGTACAGTAGGCTTAATCTTAGTTTATTTTATGTATTTAACTGAGATTCCTAGAGGATGATGATTTTTGTTTAACTATAAATTTATTTTCAATTGTCAATAAGTGCGTCTTTATTTGAACCACATGATGAACTGTTTTACTTGCTAGTGACATTGAATTGTTCGACAGTTGCATAAATCATAAATTGAATTGTTGACTTCTAGGAAAAGTTCGAGATAATTGTTATGATTATATGATGAATGAAAATCCACCGCATCACAATTTTAATATTTCTCGGTTGCCAGAGGAGGCTAGTGAAAAAATATTTGCCCGAGTAACCTGTCAGGAGTAGCAAATGACGTGAAACCCAATCCGGGGCAATCCCTATAGTGTTATATTCTCAATTATAAAACAATTGAGATTTGCAATTAGCATGTTAGTGAAATTTCAACGGGCATTCATTAAATATCACTTTAAACACACTACTGGCAAATCGCCTACGTAAGTGTGCTTGCAGTAATAAATAAATGCTGCTTTTTATTATTGCAGGCGCACTAACTTAAGCGATTTGCCAGTAGTGTGTTTAAAGGGATATTTAATGAATGCTGTTGAAATTTCACTAACTTGCTCATTGCAAATCTAAAATTGACTCGGGCATGGCTGCAACTTAAAACAGGAAGTTGGGGTCATGTTGAGAGATGTGAACTAGGCCTGCTGATGATTCCTGATATTGGATGAAATATCAGCTATTTAGGTCTGTTCCCATTTTTCAACTGAGGATGCAACTCAACATCTGATTATTCTATTTATAAAACAGTTGTCGATCTCATGAGCCACGACCCTCTTTCAGCTTCCGCTAATTGCACGCATCACGGGAGCTTATTCAAGTTGATGGTTTGCTTTTAGGGTTTTACAAATGATGCTGTGGAATACTGAAGTGTTTTGAACAATAGTGAAATCGATGTTTATTCCGCACTAAAAAAGTGCGTCACAGCGTGGTTTCAAAGCGCTGAAATTTGAAGTACTGTGTTTCACTTCATTTTGATCAAATGTTCAACTGCATCTCAAATTCTGTGCCGGCCCTCAGTGAGCTTTGTACTAGTAATGAATTTAATGAAATCCTTATGTATTTGATGTGTTGTAAATTTTGAAAAATGTATGTTGGTTGCCAGTTGGTTGTCAGTGTGCGCTTCTGCACTTTGATAAAGTCACTATCACCATGCCTAGCCATTTATATCTCGGCATGATGTTTGTTAGTTATCATTCACCACTAACACTGCTACCAACTTGAGGGAAATTTCGAAGACACACAAACGTAGCAAAGAAAGTTCGAACAGTTGGCAATTGAATAAGCGATTTCTATTCCAAACTTCCCTGTGATTTATAAAAAAGTGTACAGAACGCCCTGTTAGTTTATTGCAATGATTTTTCTTCCCTCATGTCAATGAAGCAGAATAGCGCAGATAATCAAGTACCAATTATGAGAATTGATACATGGCCACTATGTCTATACATGGGTAATACAGAATTCATTTCATATATAGAGCTTGAATTCATCGGATTAGGGGCGCTTGGCAAAAAGCATGTCCTATTCAGAAAATAGCACCAAGCGGCGGTACTTATGGGTTATCTCCCCCACGTTTTCAAATTTGTCTAAAATCCGTAAAAATATATCAATCGTCACAAAATCTCAGAGACACGTATTTGAGTGTATTTTCTACCCACATGCAAAACTTCATGCAAATCGGACAGGTAATTTTTGAATTAGAGACGATGATGTGAAGTCCAGCGATGTCAGCAGCTTGATCTGACTTCGTCTGTTCGACGCATTTTTGCTACTCTTGTGAGCATTTTCTCTTTCCGTCCGCGTCCCATCCACTGCTATTCGAAATCTTCCCACGACCACTGCCCTACCACACCTTTCTTAAGCAAGGCATATTAATGGAAGGGATGTGGTCTGGGTCATTATCACTTCAAGAGTTGTCGTGAAATGACTTTGTTGACCTGGTGCTATTTGCTCAGACGATGAGGTCAGAGGCGAAGTCAGATCAAGCTGCAGACATCGCTGCAGCTACATTGTGTACATTATAAGAAATCTGAAACGTGCTGGGTGCAGCATTGCCCTAATGGCAAGATGTTACAATGATTTTATACGTTCCATGATGCTATACGCCTACCTCAGCTTTTGTAATGCTCCTCATTATTTGTTGAACGATCTGTTACGTCCGAGTTTACCGCATCATTGGTCTTCCCTGTACAAATTCAATCCTCGATACTGCAGACAATACATGCAGAAAACTTTTTGACAACATTGTGAAAGATGGAGCCCATCCCTTAAGGGAAATGCTTACATCTCGTCGCAAACGTGTTGCTTCTTGCTTCTGTGACTCGCTTCGGCCTCCTTTTGCTAAAACAAATCGTTTTAGCAATTCATTCATAAAATTTTGTAAATAGCTTTTGCATTTCTCTATATCTTAAACTCTATGTCAGCCAATAGTTTACATTATACTTGTATTCTCTGTCTGTATTTGCTCGGTTTCCTATTGTCAGTTTTCACCGAATCATGTGCACTGTACATGTTGTGAAACAATAGAGAATTTACTTACTTACTTGCACTTCACGTCATAGTCTCTTATTCAAAAAGTACTAGTCCGATTTGCAAAAATTTTTGTATGTGGGCAGAAAATATACTCAAATACGTATCTCTGAAGTTTTCTGACGGTAGATACATTTTACGGACCTAAGACAAATTTGAAAACGTGGGAGGGGAGATAACCGATAAGTACCCAGGCGGCAAACGCACCAATCATACATCAATATTACAATATCACGTGTTTTTATGTCGAAAAGAATCTAAAGCACATACAGACAAAAGCAAGTCATTTTATTTTCTAACCCTAGTTCCAATTGCGAGAATGGGCATGCTATATTTTCATTCAGTTGACAGGGCGCGCATACAAGTCATTGACTGGTCATCACGATAAATGCAGTTTACATAAACCCCTGATAGATTAAGCATCGGATGCGTTAAGTCCATCTCCAGGCTATGTTGTTATGTCAACAGATTCTCGTTGAAACGGATAAGCGAAGATGTCTCAATGTCTTTCTCGATTGCCTCACTACAATCGGTTGATTACACTCTCATCAAGGTCGAAGTTGCAAAGGAACGGATTACCGCAAGGAGTTTCAACCGACATTAATAGATTGCAATGCGATTAACTTGACAGAATCAACAATGTTCAAGTGTAAAGGCTTAATTTAATTAGATGTCATTCCAAACACGTTCAGTTTCACTTTGAAGAGATTCATTCTTAAATTCATTTCATTGTGAGAGGAGAGAGTGAGAGCGATGTCTCTCTCAATGACGTCGTAACGCCGAGCTGGGCCTTAAACGAAGGCGGACCTGAAATCCTAAACCATGAGCGAGGGGGCTCCAGAATTGACTGCGGACAAGCTGGCCTGTGCTATGAAACTCAACATAGCGGATTGTCATATTACTGATTTTCAGTGACATCTAATCATTGCCATCTAATCATCTAATGATTGCCAATGCCGTTGCAATCAGAAATAAATAATCTTTGCGAATGTTTTCTGATAGCTTAATATGTAAATTTATGACCAGTAGCTGATTAATTGGGTAATTAGTGTCACTTAGCTGATGTTCCTTAATTTCTTAGATACCTTACATTACTCTTCATGTCAGCATTATAAAATTGTAGAAAGTCCTTCATTCTGTACCTAAACCGACATAATTCCTCTATGAGACATGACTGATCAGGGTTGTTGGTAAGACGACCATTCCAACAGAAAATAAGCTGGTCTGATGCTTTATTCGACCGGCTTCCAATAAGAGTCGGTCAATCGCTCTTAACCTTCATCAGGAATAGGTAATACTGTATATCATACAAATTTACTCAAAATTCAAATGTTGGGAGTTGTTACCTGAAAAGATATCATGCATAAAGTAGAATAACATGGAATTTCAACTAGATGACATACGAGTCACAGAGATAGGAGACTTTGGGTCAAACATCGGATATCCTTGTAGTACATGCTGCATATAAGGACTAATGGCATAGAAATTAACAATACCATAGAAAGTCCTAGAATGGATTATATTCTAAATTCTATTTTATGCATGATATCTTTTCAGGTCTCTGCTCATGACAACTCGCAACATTAGAATTTTGAGTAAATCTGTTCTATTTTCATGTACGTCCTTCTGTTCCTGATGAAGGTTAAACAGCGGTTGACAGAAACCGGTCGAATAAAGCATCAAACAGAAAATAAACTGGAATTCCCTTGGAACTCCCATCCCATAAAGCGAATATGATTCCAACCTCTTTCGCTTTTTCATGCTGTGCTTTCATAAATGAGTCGTCTGTTTATTATCATAATTTCATTTTTATGCTTTTCAATCTCCTCCTAAGCCTGCTGTATTCAGAGGTAGGCACTTATTCAAGGCTGCAATTTGCAATTCCCCTACCGCTATTCCACTGTCATCACTTTTCATTTCCTTAGATCTTTAGTGCAATTCTCCTACAGTCAACTTTAAAATAATCCTTTGACTTTTCTGTATCCCTCCTCTATATACTTGAAAGTTAATTGTACATTGAGTTCGTTGCCCATTTTATGATCATCAAGGCACTGGATTAGTGTCCATGAGTATTAGCTCCCGCCCATGCCAATGTGCAATAATGTAGTAGAATTCCACTGTCATTAGAATGCAGACGCTTTCTGTCTTGTTATTGCACCTCACGATTATCATCTCAAAATTTCAACTGACAATGTTCTCTTAGTATTAAAAGTGAAGTTGTTTTTTGTATGTAACACAGAATGCACTAGGTACCCGATACACAAACAGAAATCCTGAGAAATGAAGTTTTGATGTCGAACATTTCGCCATGACCATCCATGTGAGAATGAATCTGAGTACGCCGTCGTATTCCCATCCGTTTTCCCACAAGATTCCCATTCCCACTAACAAGCATGCTTTCATTTCAATAACCACATCAAAGCAGGTTGCATGAGTAATGAGATCACAAGAAATGTTTATTTCCAAAAGAAAATGAAAATGTGCTCCTTGATTGAGATCGCAGACAAGCATATTATGGAAAACTTATCTGAATTCAGTCTCTTACATAGAGTAAGTATAGGGATGGGTGGGGCACATTGAACATGTTTTTGAACTTTTCTCAGCAGTCTAAATATGCCAAATCAAACGAACCAAAATCAAACTCGGATGAAAAGTTAATGCTGAGTAATCTCTGAGTTGTTAGACATTTCTATGACATTTCATCTCAAAATTTGAATTTTAGAATTTTTATCAAAGTGGTTCAGTGCCCCATGGGTGTGGCACATTGAGCCACCTTTGTTTATTACTCTCTTGATCAACTTTATTAGACTTAATGTATGAGATCTATAGCTTCAGTTCATGAATTATCAAAATTAAACAACAAGATTCATAGTTTGAAATTTCTATTGGAAAAAGGATAGTGTATGCTTAATATGAAAAATGCATGCTAATTTCTGAAAGAAAAATGTTCATACCTATCAGAGTTCTCAGAAAAGTAGGATATATTCTTGATAGAAGAGCATTAATGCTAAATCTATTGATGCGCAGTATTACATTCATGATTGTGATCATCAATGCCTATTGGTATCATCCACCCAGCTTGGATCAACTCCAGTTCATTTAATAAAATCGAAACTGTACACACATTTGGGATTTAAGTAATGCTAGCTACTCTACCTAATATACATACTCTGTGGTCTCTTGTTCATGAAATTACTGCTGATATATAGTTCTATTGTCAAGCTAGAAATATTGACTTCATGCCAACGTCACTCCTAAAAAATTCAGTTTTTTCTACCAGAGGATTTGAAGAAAAAAATGCTGTTCATATGACTTCCCTATGTAATCATGTTATTTAATCTATGATAAAAGCTAGCGCATTTTTGTCAACTTTCTATATAAAACTATTATTCTTATGTTCGACATTGGGTGAGGAAGTTGGAATACTGAGGAAGTTGACATTATGTTTTACTTTGTTCTACCCCATCATACAATGTCAAAAACATATCTGTAGTAAGTTGCAGTATAAAGTGAGGTAACTGTAGCTCCAGGGAAAATCTGATAAATGTGGAGAACAGTTCCGCTGACAGTTGGCAGAGACCACACAACGCGATTCCTTTTGGGAGCACAAAAGTCCGAGAGGTTGCTTAATGGTTGTGTCTGGGCTAGCGATAGTTTGGTTAGGTTACTTGGTATCAGGATCGGTTCATGTTTGGTGTCTGGCCCCTACGAGCGAGTGCTTATAACTGGGGAGACACTCCTGTAACTGGCAATGTATCGCTGAGACGCCAGGGTCAGCGCCAGTGAGTAGATCCCTGACAATTCGGAGGATTGCTGACTGGACATGACTCATGTCCAAACGAACCGGGGCTAAGGAGCTTGATTGGGACCTTCCCACAAGAGCAGCTATGTCCCTGTTGGCTCAATGGAGTGTCCCGTAAACCTGTATCTATTGTAACATATCAGGGCCTTCAAGGGTGGTGCAGAACTGTTAGTACTTAGTTGATTGAGCTAGATTGTTGCTACTCTGGGTCCATCTTCGGTTGTTTCCGTAGCTTGAACTGGAATGTCGTATTGTGATAGTAAATCTCTGCTCATTTTCAGGTGCTCGATAATGCCGCTAAAGGAAAGTTGCCGACCGTTGATCACTTGATACAAACACGCGATGTGCCCTTGGTTCCTCAATTCGCCATTCCACCGGCCAAGGGCGAAGATGGCAAGAAGAAGGGGAAGAAAAGCGGAAAGAAAGGGAAGAAGAGTGGAAAGAAAGGTGGAAAGAAAAGTGGAAAGAAGAAGAAGAAGAAGTAAAGAGAAATTTCTTGGTTGGTGCTGTCGACATTTGTTTCTACAGTTGCTGCACAGAACTTGTTTATATTCACGGATGCAGTTCAATTGCTTGGCATTCGAATGGTGGTAGTATTTGCATTTACATGTCACGTATTTCAATTGCCTCAAAGTTTCAATACAGATTGTTCAGCAGTATTGATGATTGTGTGATGTCGCTTTCTATAACTCACGTCGAGGCTAATTATTTTTGTCTGGGATTTCTGTTGTTATTTTTGATTATTTCACTTCTGCAAGTGATTCAATATTTTTTTAGTCAGTATTCTTAACTGGTACAATACATGTGTAGGATATTATCCTCTTTAACTGTAGATTCAATAGATTTATATGAAAACATTTATTTTGGTTTTCTCTGGATTTTTAATATACTTTCAAAACCAATGAAAATCAAAGACCCTTTTCTTTTTGCACGAATTCTTTCAAGTTGAAAAGCGTAATTTTGTGCTTAATTTCAAGTTTTATTGCACACTTGCTTGGACGTTCCTCAAAGTTCAAACGATTTAAAACTCGTAGTTGGTCGAACATTTCACCCACTCTTCTGTTACGTCATTTTGTTTTCTGGCATGCTATAACAAGATTTTCTGAAGTTGTAAATGGCGAAAAAGCTTCGTTCTCCAACTTTTTGCCATTAGCAATTTCAAACATTTTTCAAAAGAGTCAAATTTATTCCAATCGCGAGTTTGCAATGAACCTACAACTGAAACATTGAAGAAAGTTCAGCTGAGAGTAAGCAATTGCAAATGAGCTTCTTTATGGAGCACCTAATTAATACTGAGCAATTATAGTTGAGTTAATTAATCACTATCA
This sequence comes from Prostheceraeus crozeri, assembly GCA_907163375.1. NCBI lineage: Eukaryota > Metazoa > Platyhelminthes > Polycladida > Euryleptidae > Prostheceraeus > Prostheceraeus crozeri. The sequence continues at coordinate 110,008 of CAJQUW010006147.1, read as the reverse complement.
TTCATTCTTGTCACCCTTCATTCTTCATTCAATCACTTATGAGCTCATTTGAAGTAAATTTTGGAAGGATCGGCGCAACACACACGACTTTTGCATACCAGACGGGTACCGGCATACAATTGAACAAATAAATGAAGCATCTACAGGGTGTTCACGCTATTCCCGCCGCTAATGCTAAATCAAAAATTCAGGTTATCCAGGCCACTAATTCAAAATGAAAATCATTGCAATTGTCATAAATATCTATGACTATGTCTTTAAATTTAAATTTCATTTATATTCATTTATATAACGTTAGCAATCTTGTTTCATTTAATCTTTGGTTTATGGTACTGTATGAAAATGAAATTATGAGATTGCCAAGATTGTTTCGTATGCTATATCTTACGACAGCTGTGAGCAAGCACGTCGACTTTACATGTATACAGAGGAGTATTATAAAGAAACACCTCCGGTTAGAGCAATTAGAGATTGGAAGCAACGATTTCTTGAAACCCTCTCCATGCTTCTAAAACGACGTGAATGATCAAAATGAACACAAAATCAACGATGCTACGAAAAATGCGATTTTAGGTGCAATGGGTGATAGTGCTTCTCAACGACATGCCGCACAAAGATTTGGAGTATCGTTATGTACAGTCAATAACATTCTCAAGGAATGTACGAGCATGAACGCAACAGCATCTCGTAGAAGGCTTTCAAATATACAGACTTTTTCAAAAAATTAATAACGACGATTTTGAAAAACCATCGGTGGATAGGTCGTTCTGGACCAACGGAATGGCCGCCGCGAAGCCCAGACCTTACCATAAATGATTTCTGGCTTTGGTCATTTATGCGTGATGAATATTAGCCTATAACACAGAACCAAGGCCAGCTACTTTACAAGAACTATAGCAGAGAAATGTGAGTATGCATACAACCAGATTGATCACAATATGGTTCAAAATTGTTTTTTCTAACTTTTCCAAGCGCTGTGGTATGTGCATTGAACATTTAAGCTCGCCACATTGAACAATATATGCAACCCATTTTGTACCATACAATGCAACCCATATGCAACCTATGTATAGTATATCCCGCCCTAGATCAATGATCGGACTTGAGAATAAATGCCATAATCCCCGAAAATTCTGTTGCGCAACAAAGTTTGCCATTTCACTGTCTGTGGCACCAGTGATTTGACAAAAAATTAATTGTATAATTGCATAAGGCTTCTACAATCAATCATACTTTATAGAATCATCATTTGACTTCGTGTTGGTATTGTAGCCGCATTCAGCCTAAACGAGCAGTGTCATGCAAGCTGGAAAAGGAGAACATAAATAGCTAGGCTATACTGCTTCATCCAATAACTAGTTAGCAGACCTAATTACATCTCTCGACATCAACACATCCTCTTCATTTAAATACACAGTCATATTCGGAGTAAATTTTATAGGCCTATACGCAATTAGCACACCTATAGTCAGTACATTCATCAAAAAAATTTTAACCCGCATGCAATTACTAACACATCGTAATTCTATGATGTTGATGCAACAAAGAAAGTGGTTTATTCTGTGTTATCTGACTAAAAACGACACATGCTTACGCATCTGTAATCATCGGTGATGTGGAGGTTCATGAGGATTATCATGCAAAAAATCAACACAATTTCCGCTTGATGTTTGATCAAGCAAATCAAACCCATTGATGCCGGATTTGATGGAGCTGCAATCTTGGCCAAATGAGCTGTCAATTTCAACATCTTTTGGTATCGGCCATTTCATTATCTTGACAAGATGTAGCGTGTAATGACTTCATTGTATTTAAGTATCAGGGCGTTTAGTGCATCGTTATTCTGAATTGAAGTTTCTAACTGCAAGTATTTGCTTATTGTGCGAAATGGAATCTCAGGTATTTCATTTAATAGCTGCCATGTTCAAAAATGCTTAAAGATGTTCAGCAGTCTAACAAGCCAGTTCAGTAAAATATTCACGTGTGGCCTCGGACTGGCGCATACTTATCTATTTCATAAATCATGCAAGTAAGGCCTTAAGAGATCCGATGCAGGGATGATCAAACAATTTATGTGCAAAAGACCCGGTATTCAAAATGATTTACAAGTGAATATCCTGAACTCCACAAGAAAAGGACAAAATATGCGCAAAATAAATTTTGGAAATACAGTTTCTTAATGTGATAGTCAGTATACAGTGCTGCGCCAACTTCAAGAGAACGGAAGGAAGCATCTTCCTCAAGTGTCTTTTATTTGATCACAACTAAGAAAAGCTGCGATTTGAATTCATTCCAAGAAAACTACAAAACCAATGATTTGATCATAAGTGAAAACAACTTTTGTAATTTTGTGTTATTTTGGCTGAAAGTCGAATATACGTCGGTTATCAATGTAATACTGATGATAAGAAAATCAAAAGACTGGAATATTACTTCTTGGCGTGAGAATCAGATCGTCATCGAGTGTGAGGAGAACCATGAAGGAAAAGAATAGTGACATGGCAGATAAGAAATGCCAGACATCATGAACGTCATAAAAGTTGAGTAGAATACACTTTGAATTCAATTTCCGAGAGGCTGCGGGCGTTCTCTCCCAACTAGTTGCATGCTGAGAGAAGAAGTAAATGGCGAACGCCCATGTGATGCAAGCAATGAGCACATAGATCAGCGGCAGAATCAGGATTCTTTCTTTGCTTCGCAGCTGAAAAGAAAGGGCGCACGATCAAAATCATTTTTTTTGTCTATTAATAATTATTTCTGAAATAACTGCTTGCCAATATCTATTTGTAAGTAGCATGATAAATATATTTTTCTAATAATTGATATAAAAGTTATGCAAAAAATGATTGAGTGTTGAGAGTAAAATTAATTACCTTCATAATGATGTAGAAGGCGAAGTACATGAGGAGGTTGGCCATCAAAATTGAAAGCAAGAATGATGAGAAGTCTGTCGGTTGGGAGATAGCACCATAGAGAGCACTGAAAGAAAGAATCAATCATTCTAAACATCAAAGAAAAGTTCTCAATCAATCAATTCACTCACAGTCCGCAGTTGACAAAGTTGATGACAAGCAAGAGAATCATTCGGTCCTTGTACGTCGGCTGAATACATCGAATGCCGTCATTGCGCACGAGATTGAATACACGACGCGGCATACCAATGTCTACAATGAAGAAATCGCTGATGAGTCAGAAAATGAACAAACATCGTTCATAGGATGCAAGGTCGAAGCAAAAATGTGCCGGTTATAGAATGAATTCTGCATTCAGTTCATTGCTTGAAATTGAAGACTAAATGCTCATTCACGCCGGACATCGTGGTCCCGCGCGTCTCTGTGTGAACAGTCCCACAGGTTTATTAAGGCTCTGAACAAAAATTCTATCGCGTGGGGACGCGCCGCGTCCGGTGTGAATGGACCTTAACACCATAAAGGCATGATATCTGTGCATTTTCACTGGGTTATTTACCATAAGGATAGCTCAGTTGGTTAAGGGCCACACTTCGACACGGAGCTGCAGAGGGGCTAGGGGTCGAGTCTGTCCGCCTGGGGAGGTGTCAGCAACCTCACTGTGTGATTTTGTCCACTGCTTGATTAGAGCTGTATCTGTATTAAAGCTGTCTCATTCCTAACTTGATTTCGTGCCTTTAGTGGAGCAGGGTTAGGCGAAAAACGTGGCGCGAATGGAGCCTATTATTTATCCTCAAAGATCTCACCATGACATTCTTAAGATGCTTAAGAAACCACTTCGGAAGCATCAAATCATCAGTTGATCATTTTTACACAGATGCAACTCATTTCAAAACAAGTAACACTACAACTTGTGACACATTAGTCATGCCATTGATGAAGAAAACACAGAAGTAAATGAATATTGAATTCGGTAACTACTAAGATCAGCACTGCAAGTATATACTTTCTAACATCTATCTGATGAGACCAGCCATCAGCGCACCTTCATTGGCAATAAATATTTTACAAAACTAAGCATACTTGTAAGCTCTGAATCTGTCACTGGTGTTTAAACAAGACAGAAAGTGCACAAAATGCTTTCTCTTTTTAAAAATAAAACATGTACAACATCAATATATGCATGTTGAAAATATAGAACATGCATCGATACACGATGCGAATTCAAATGCAGAGCAACCTGAAGTTTGATCAATTCTCAATCAGGACCGTTTCAATAATCGCTGCACAACGGAAAACTTTGAATTTTCTTTCCTTATTCTCATCAAATGTAATTCCAAAATCGACTAACAGGTGCAACTTGCAACATATGTTAATTGTGCTGGTCTGCTTACCTGATTGCTCAATATAGGATCCGACCGCACATAATTTTTTAACCAATGTTATTTACAAAACTAAACATTTTGCCTGAGATTTTCCTAATTCATGACAAATAAGTTATCGCCTGTTTAACAGCTATCGGGCCTCCTGTCAATCATGACGTTTGTCGGGAATTCGATAACGTCGCAGACCGAGTTACACAATAGAACCCTGTTGCGAAGCCGGCTAGAAACTTTTGTAGAGTGACGCGTGCGTGTGTGATCTTGTCTCACGTATGAACATCTCGATGAACTAAAAAGAAACAGGCAAAAGAAGGATTGGCACAGTGGTCAATGCTGATTCATGAGTTTGTAATAGACCGGATGGACCGATTTTTATAAAACCTATATATTCTTTGAGCTGATACCATCAGTTTTCATTTAGCGAAAATTCTAGTTTAAGTAGAAAAGTTGTGTTGTTGAAGCGGTTACATTGCTTTACCTCCCTTTGAAGCACGTGAAATGACAAAATTGCAACTTGAATGAAAATGCTCTACATTTTGTCAAAATTCAAAAAACATTATTTCGTCTAAAAGTTCATTAAAAGCGTGATTCAATGTCTTATATTCACATTGAAAGACTTAAGATACAATCAAGCACCATTATTACACTAATGATAAAAGGATATACTTATTGTCATCGTGAAAAATATCAATTTCCTTTTCATCTGATTCCCTTCACTCAAGCCTAAATATTGGGAAGTACAGTATCTACGGTCGCAGTAATTTGATTTTTCTACGAATTTTTAAAATCGGAAAAATTTTCAGGTTCAGAATTATGGCTCGGTTTCGTGTTCGGGTGGAAGGTGATTGGGTTTGGGTGGTTATACTCCAGGACTCAGGGGTGCGCAACCTTTTACATTTTTCGGCCGCCATTTCGAAGGCCGAAAGAATCACGGCCGCACTTAATGTGTGCAAGCAACTAGGTCAATGGCCAATCCTTTTCATATTCCACTACTCAAATTAGCTTCCCCTGATGAATGACGCAGTGAAAATCGCATAAAGGCCTACTTTGTAAAGGAGTTAGTAAGTTAACCCATATGCGACCGACGGTCATTTTTGACCCGAAAAGATTTTAAGCCTAAGGTGTTATCAGCACTTGAAAAGTTGAAAGCATGTTTTTTCCAACCGAAGGAGAAGACACTTTACTAAGCTACTGTAATATAAAGGAATCACGGGCCATACAAAATTCATTCATTCATTCATCAAAAAGGCCGGTCTGTTCTGGGGATTCACTCGTATATAGGCCTACGTATTTCTAGAGCCTCGTATATAAGGGTGCCTACCTTGCGTTATTATTGAAGCCATAAAGTATCTTATTATTACTAATCATGCAGTTATTTCGCAACCCAAAACGTGAGCCTTAAATTTAATGATAAATGTCAAATATAAACACAACTGAAATTTTAACATATTTTATTTATGAAAATACGCAAAATCTAAATAGATAGAGATACAATATCTTGTAAAGAAATTACGAAATCTTTCGATTCAATCCGCTATTTCACACAGCACACAACAATACCGCTGCAGAAAATGATCTAGCAGACATCCTTATTCAGGTCATGGACTTGAAGCTAGCGTGCGCGAACAATTCGAGCAAACTACAACTGTCCCTTTTGTTCCTTTTAGCTCAGGGGTTCCCAATCTGGGGTACGCGAAGGAATTTTGAAGGGTACGCAGAATATGGGAGATCTATTATAATTCTATTTTAATTTCATTACTTTCCTGATCATGGGTCAGTTGAACTGTTAAACTTAGTGCGCATTCCGCATTGGATTGTCATCATCTGGCGTTGAAGCAACCATTGCTAATTAGCGACTGCCAACTCGACACCAACCACATACTTATATGAATCCGGATTCTCCACCATAGTAGTGATTAAAAGCAAACAAAGAGCTTGTTTGATGTTGAAGCATGGCTTTCGCTGCGCTTCTGTCACACATTTTTGTGTTATTCAATTGCGAATTTCGCACATTTCCACGCGTAATCAAATTTTAGTATGATTGAATTCTTGCTATTCTTTATATGTTAAGTAAGAGCAGATCTATGCGGAATAATGAAAAATACTATAATTTTCTGGTTTGTGGTACGCAATATGAAAAGGTTGGAAACCCCTGCTTTAGTTGATGACTCTAGCCATGAAATAAGTTACCGAATTGCTTGAACGCCTTCATCGCGCCTGCGAGCGCGCATTTTTCCAAGCAACATGGGCATAAAAGTGTTCGACAGTTGCAAGGTGACTACTGGTATGCTACTATACTGACGATTGTTTTTCGATTGCCTTGAACTCTAGAAATATTTGCAATATACATTTACAATATTCTTTTTCATTTACTTCTCATTGTCACGGCCGCACTTTGCCTCTGCCACGGCCGCAGGTTGCGCACCCCTGCTCCAGGTTATCACCCTGGAGAATGAGAATTTTGAACAGTCACCAAAATTCATCATGTGACAATCATCACAGATTCGAATACAAATCAGTCGGAGCAGTATTTGCTAAGTCTGATAGCCTAAGACTGAATAACTTCGTGCAATTCTGATGAAAGTATAGGAATCCTAAAACTAAAATCCTGATAACATACAGAGTTATGATTCAGGTCTTGGGGATGCCTAAAGATATGTGGAATAAGGACCACAAAGCGGAACATATGGCCGCCGTTTTCCTCGCTGCGATCAATTGCAGTAAAAATATCATAAGACATTAAAGCCAACAAATGGGTCGCCCTTGAAACAGCACTTTCTTTATTAGAAAAAGTGTTCTTTACACCGCAGTTCAATTGTTAAACCAGTGAGAAAGGCCAGAATGAGGTAGCGTAGCACATCTACTCTGAGATAGGAGCGACTCTGAATTATTCAAGTAAATGAGTGCACGATTAATGGTTATCCATTGCCACCACTACCTCTTACACTTCCCTTTTAGCTAATTTTTAGATAAAATTTGCGGATGACCAGTGCCTTCAGAAATCCTTGAAAACATGGAAAATCACATACCTGTAGAACAGTAATAGAGATACCAGAATCAGTGACGCATATTCAAGAAGGTAGAACACACATTTGACACAACGGAGTCAGCGAACTGCACCAGTGAGTAATCCAGTATCGAATTAGGTCTAACTCCATCGTGTCATATGCATCCTACCTTGCAAAATGCGCGCCAACTCTTCCGATGTTCACAAACGAGTAAAACCCAGAAACCACATTCTCAAGAGTAATAACATGCTCACACGATGCCGGCCTACCTATTTTGTCCAGGAATTCTTGAACTTAAAGAGGACAGACAATAAGGAACACTGAGCGAGTTGGTCGCACAAACCAATGAATAGGAAAGTGAGAAGATAAAAAGATTCAGTGATAAATGTCATATTCCACATACATCTGTGTTTCATAATAGCGAAATATTTCTAATGTTTCGATGCTATACTTGCACAAATCAGTAAAGAAACATGAAAAGTGATGAATTATCGAGACACTTGCTTGTCACACTACTTCCATAATGATTCATGTACGATGCGCCTGTGTCTGAAACAACATCATTTGGTCATCTTGTTGCCGCCCATGTGTGACATTGCGATCACCAGATAAATTAATTGGGATTGGCCTTCTGACGAGTTTACTTCACCAAACCATCGACAAATTATGGTAGCTGTTGCAGTTTGTAGCAATGGGAAACATTTTACAGACCGTCTACTGCTATTTCGGAACGGTGTATTTTTGGACAAAGCTGTAATTGTTCCAAATCATAGCAACTCATAAATATTTTCGGTGGATCGTTGGACAAAGGTTTGTTGCAAATGTGCAAGTTAAGTGTTGTCCTAAGATCAAATTCTTCGAGTATCGAAATGATAACATTAGTGAGGATGGGTCGATCTTATTCATATTTTTTTCATTTTTAGATAATTTACATGTTTTTAGGTCCTTTAACGTATTAAATCTACCAGGTGTACCTCTTGAGCGGCATCTGTTTGTACGGATTAAATGCACGTGTGCGATAGGGACAGGATCTGAGAAGTTGTATCCATATCCAACCTTGTCGATGAGAAGATGAATAGAATATTATCTAAATCCAATTCGGGGTTTACAGAAATAACAGCAAGACTAAGAAAATGATTGAAGACCATGCAAGAACCGGCGATACGCATGAGATATTCACGGAATCTCAGATCTTCGTATCGAAAACATGAGAATGTTTCAATCGATTAAGTGTACGGGTTGGACAGCCTTATCTCTCGTGCAGAAGAGTTAAAACATGTTTGCAGGGTGTCCGCGCAAGTTAAAATGAACATTTCCAGGAATTTTCAAGGGAAATTTACCAAAATTCAAGGTCATATTTGAACGAAAATTTTCAGATTTTTTGCAAGGAAATTTTACTCAAATTCAAGCGTCAAATTTAAAGGAAAAATTCCTGGAAAATCTACCCAAAGTTCTATGCCTAGGGAGTTTGCATACCATGAATTCAATGCTATTGACAAAAAGGTTGAAAGGCATCGTGAAATTGCTTAGATTTTTTAAGACACAGTTATCCCAAATATAAAATACCAATACAGTACATACAAAGTATGTATCAGGCTACATTATATTTCTAGAAAAAAATGAAAATATAATCGATCGCAGCAAATAGATCGAGCGGATTGGGGAGAAGAAAACAGAGTTGTTAGAGTATATAACAATCAATAACGCAAAATATATGACCTTACAATGAAATGCAACAATTAACAGAATATTTGGAACAGATATTAAAGATGCAAAAGATATTAAAGATTACAGATATGAAAGATAAAATCTGGGAAAATAAAAACACTTCAACAACTTGCAATTCCTACAGTGTTTCAAAAAGTCTCAAAATTTCAAGGTGTATTACAGGATTTTCAGGTTTTGCAGGCAGCGGGGACAGCCGGCATGTTTGTGAGAAAGGAACAAAACTCAAAATCCTCTCTACGCGGTTCTTGCAAGAAACTTCATGAGACCTGACAGGATAGCGATAAAGAGCAGATGCACAGGGACAGTGCATGCAGAAACAAATATGACAAATACAAGTTCCAAGACAAGCGCATTACGATACCGCATGAATCTTAATGAGATTGCTCTAATTATCTGTAACTAACTACTCATCATTGAGCATTAGGGATTGAAATTAAAAAGAATCCTTTGCGATCTAACTTAGATGAATAGCTCCTGCGGTAGAGGCAGCTGGTACGTGTACAAGGTCAGATGTTCGAGTCTGCCTTCCAGTAGAGGTTAAGCAGCGGAGGTTAATCACTCTTAGTTTACCAGAGAATTGCTCTTCAGTTTCCTTGATTATCAGATCCAAAGTGATGCACTACGCCTAAAGCAGGACTGGATTGACACAGAATAAGAGCATTACCAGATTCATTATCGGAATTTCAGACATAGACATCAAATCGCATCGACTTATGAAATTGCGTCAAAATTATCTTTGCCCATGTATGGGTTCCAAACTGTTTATATGCTCACAGAGATAGTCCTTCATTGTTTCAGGAATAAAATTGAAAATGACTACGATGAGACTTGAAATGACCACTTACTCGTACTTCGTCAGATGTTGAAGAAGAAGTCGACGAGGCATGACATGAAAAAGCTTGTTTATTATTAGTATGAATTCCTATTTTCACGTCCTGTGCTTATGGTAGCAATTCCATCTATTCATTTAACGTGCAAGATTGTAAATACATCTCCAGAACTTACTGAGTGCCCATCTGCCAAGGTAGTAGATCTCCAGTGTCAAAAACAAACTTCCCAGAATTAGGACAAGAGCGAAGATGATCCAGAAAGTCAAAGACCCGTAGAACTGAAAGGAAAATAATGACTGTCAAATAAATTTGTCAGATTCAAGGCAAACCCTTCCTTGCTTGTTCACTCGAAATACAAAACTACAACTACAAATCTACTTTCATTCTAACTGCGCCTTGAGCTTCTATCGATGTATTCAGCAAGCGACTGCTGCTGTGTAGAAACACCAAAAATACACCTTGTATGATGTACCGACAACGACGTCGATGCCTGAATTTTCAGCTATGATTAGAATTACCTATGACAGCAGTCGCACGATGTTTAACGGTATTCAAATGTCCAGTGCATGATGCAATTTATCTATTAATTCATAATTGGAAAGTGAATGAGTGATGAAGTAAAACCGGAAGATGCCAACAGTATTGGCCAATGAAGATAAAAATGAAAATATATGAAATAAGTCAACTTTTTGTCGGCCAATTTCGACTAGTCATTCACTCTATTACGTCAATGTATCGTTAGTGAGTATTCGAAACTGGTCGGCACATCTTTGTTTGCAATATATATTTTTAGAGTTGAATGAAAATGAAAATGATGGTTTAACGTCACTACTTCCCCTTGCTGGGGATTTGGACGGTGCTGACATTGTCAGACTTTAATCTGGAGCGTTGTGATCTTTTAGTTCGGATGCCCTTCCTGACGACATTCAGTGACACTTTCGGGGCTCGACCTCTGGGTAGAAGGATCGTTAGCCCAAGCTCCTAACCGATGTGCCAAGGAGACCACCACTGTTTCATTTCATTTAAAGTTGTTTCAAAGTTTTTGTTTAAAGTTGTAAAAAATTGTTTCTTTATCACTTTATTTACTGAATTCTCTAAATTCCAAATTGATTTTGTATTCTTGTGTGTTCAAAGTACTCAAGCAGTAGTCCAGTCCAAATGAGTTGCATGACCCTCAGATCTGTCACATTACTGCTGCTCAGTTTTCATCAAACTACCGGAAAATCTTTCGACCAGATTTCAGCGATGCGCTTAGTAGCACTGAGTAGAAAAGATTTATATCAATCCCGCATTTAAACTGCAAAATGTAGTTTCCACCGTTGCATTTGACAGGAATCGTTTATACAATTAATTAATCGTAATTATCAAAATATCGAGTTCCGTGAATACACCAGGAATCATTATCCAACAAACTTCAACCATGTACCTTTAAATACAAATGACAAAATACTTCAGTAGCAAGACAATAAGCAATCAATGAACATTCTACAACTTCATTTCATCAAAGAACAATCAAACAATTATAATCATAATCTTTTGTCTCTCATATTCCATGTAAAATCGTTTTCTCGTGCTTCATTTGACCGACCAGAATATATATTCCTTACCAACTGGTGAGCTCTCAATTTTCTCTCTTGCTGTTCAAAGAAATAAACTCTATTTGTTAAAGTTGTGATTCTCTACTACAATGCTACTCACAAGCTTATCAGTAGTGTATGTGCACTTACCACTCCTAAAACACCGATGAGGATGATTATGGCAATGACCATGTAGGCGGCGTGTGCCGAAGCATTCACGTCCGGATGTCGCGTCTGATAAATCCTCAGCATCAGAAGACAGGCGAGAACGTACATGAAAGCCGTATCTGTAGAATGACAGCATTCTCAGTCAGTTTCTCTCTTTCTATTGAAGTCTCACATTCATCTTACCAAATTGAAAGTTGGATGAATTGGGACACACGTGATAACAGGCGCTGAGAATGCCTTCCATCACCAAGGCAATGCCGACAGCATAAAATAGGCCGAAGTACTGAGGAATGCCGTGATTCTGAAGTAAGAAGAACACAACTTCATTCAAATTGTGACAAGCTCCTTAAATTGATTCCCTAATGTCCGTGCGCATCACAAATGTGCATCAGATTGATGAAAATGTGACAGAAAAACAACAATGCAGAAAGGAAAAACTATAAGGTGAATCATACTATACATTCCAGGGTGCCTTCTTGGCGCATTCACTTTTAAGCATGCTTCCCAACCATACCTCGGTTCACGCAATCACTGCCCTGTTAATACTGAGATAGAAAATAAAGCTCGTTTTAATCTCCCACAGTTGCAATACAGTTATGAAATATTTGGCAGAGAGATCATGTCTTTCTACTACTGTCCTTTCTATAACCAGGTGAACTGGCATTATGCAATGATTGATGCTTATCTGCGTACAGCAAAGCAGGGATACAAAAACACTGAACATTCTGTTTTGCCGTCCTCCAGATTATTCAACTATTCTAGATGTCATAAGCTAGCCATTTTAAGTCGCTGGATGAGTCCTTGTGAAGGACAAGATGCCAAGAAGAAGTCCGAGGACAGCTTTCTAGTCAGCGCCCCGCGAATTGGCACTCTAAAATGTTTTATGTGGTGAGATCAAAAAAGACCTAGACTCGACCAGAAGGAGCAATGCTACGATCTAGCTACATATCCCTGTGAAACTCACGGGTGCATAGGTAATAAATTTAACAGGAGAAGTTCCCTTCTATAAGTACTTCCATAGAAAAAAATGTCTTATTTAATATTATGTATTTTTATCTATTTTATTCATAATTTTCAATTATTTCATTTCTTTAATTGGCATCAAATTATGCTAGCTAATGAATAAGACTCGTGTCCAGAAAAGCTTTATTTGCGTCGATAAAGAGATACCGGTACCAGTTTGCGATTGCAGTACCAGTGACATCGGCAGTGTGGATAGGCGCGTTGTCGGGGAGGAGGTAGAGCTCCTGATTTCTTGGTTTGCAACACCTCGGCGTGCAGCTTGAAGTTACTCGCAGTAGTACTCAGCATTGTGACGTTGCAATCGGTCATCAAAATCCATGTGAGCAACACCGCGCATGTGTATGCGGCATTGTTTGGAATCGATGTTAGTAGTAACGGTAAGTAAAAGTAAGCAGTAACGTTACTGTAAAAATATATTAACATAACAGCAAGAATGAGCAGTGTTACAAGTCTTAAGATATTCATTTTTACCAGTTATTGGGCCAAAACTGATCAATTTTAATCTATTGCCACGAGAAATCTCCATTGAATAATTTTAGGAACTGCTTCAATCAATGGTTACAACAGCATTGCATTTTTACACCTATGAATTGGAGAACGCCATCAGTTCTCATCAGGACTACTTCAATTAATTATTCAAATTAGCAAGCATTATGTTCTATTATAAATGACAGCTGGTATGATTTTTATCATCGCATGAGAATGTATTTGAATGAACGGATAAGGCGTCCATTTTGAATGTGTTGGAATTCACTTGAGGACATTTTAAGATAAAAATTATACACAGGTAGATACAATCTTCCTTGATATTCTACCTTTTAAAGCTTTTATTTCGCAAATGCTACACTAACTGCCAGTAGGCTTCAAAAAACATCTGCAGTAAAATTCGAATCATGCATGTATGTTGCGGCATGTCTGTGCAAGCTTAATTACGATAATGCCAAATAATTATTTCATCAATATTTTAAATACTTTTGATCTGACTTTTTTTTCATCAATGCTTTTTAGCTGTAATTAAAGCAAGAAGTGTCACTACATGTTGAGCTATATCTATGTATTGAGAAGATCACGACAGAAAACAATACAACAATGATGATGTTGCTTATCGTTAGGTCAATGTATGAGGTGCAACAGAGAAGGGAATAATGTGGTCAACACAACACAGAACACTACATGTATATAACGCGTCACTTATTCGCTCTACATGAAACATGAGGGCATTTGCGGGAATATACGGCAAGTAAGCGAATGTAATTAGCAAATTAGATGTAAGCTGATACATACTCAAATTTCTTGGTAAGCTGCCTTCTACTTGCAAGTGCACTCTCAAAATTATAGATAAAGATGGTAGCGTTCTATTATAGGCTTTACGGTATCTTTACTTTCCGAACAAGAAGAATTCAATGTGATTTTTGGCTGAATGTGATATTTAAACAGTACAAGCACAGTTCAGCTGTCGAATCGGTTCCATCTGCGAGCACGCTATGATTCTTTTGTTCCTTGAAGCTTTTAGCTACAACAGGAAACTTTAACACGGGCAATTTCAAGTTCAACGATCAATAGATCATCAAAATATTATGAAAAATATTAACGAGTAATTCATGATACGTGCAACAAATATAATTCATGATATCAGTTGCTCTCACAAAAATGGAACATACTTGCAGATGCTTTCTGATTAAAAACGAAATATGATGAGAAGTGTATACTCGTACATTGCGGAAAACTGTATCGAGGTTTATAAAGCCTACGATTTTCATCTTTTTAGTTCAATGTTGTCATGATTTGCAAAATGCATATTCATCATCTCCCATGAATCAGAGTGTATAATAACAAGCCGGATTTTAATGTAAAACAAGTCTTAATCGATAAATTTCTCTACATTCAAAATGAGGATCATAATTTCACTTTAACGTTTTCTCAGCTACTTGTATTATAGCAGAAACCTATTATAATTTGCAAGAGCAGCATGCATAACCTATCACGTGACTTGTTACGAGTTATCTGACAGACACGTGAATTCTGTGTATTATCAACATGTATTTTGGATGCTTTCCTCAACTTAACTTTGTGATTACTAATGACGTAGTAACATAAGGAAGAAGATATACGACGACATGCGAAAGTAGACCGAAAATCCAGACACCCTTCTTGCATTGTGCTGTGCGTAATGAAACTGTGGTATAATGTGGAAAGGAGATGGCATCAGTATACATCTCGTAATGATGATGTTGCATCAGCTGAAAGAGAGTCTAGAAAACTCAGCTAGCGGATATCTTTCATGTATATTCATAATACTACTGTCCGCACTATACATATATTGTTCTATACTCAGAATTAAGCATAATATCAATAACATGGCTATTTTCGCACAACAATGCAAGACTTTGAGGGCTCTATTGTGATCACTCATCATCATCTTCGCCATCTCCCGCGGGGTGCGCGGTCGACGTGGCGGCAGGCATGTCTCTATTTTGATCGATCATTGGTGTCCTCCTCTTTCAGTTGGGTTCCACATAAATCTTCATTAGTGGCGTCCTTCCATTTCTTCGGCCTCCAACGTGGCCGCGTGCCTGGTACCTCCAGCTGCATTGTGGTCTGCACAACAGAGCCCGCCGGAATAAGGGCGACGTGTCCAAACCAGCGGAGCCTGTTCTCGCGTAGTTTCTCGGTGAAGGCCACCACACCAAGACAGCTCCTCACCTCGTTCTGCTCGTGGGGCAGCAGCGTCAGTCCCAGCGAGAGTCGAAGCACACGCATCGCCATGACGTGCAGCACCCAGCATTCGCGTGCGCACATCGCTGCTGTTCGCACCACCGCTTTGTAACTTTTGATTTAAGCCTCGTGGGCATTCGCTTGGTGCAGAGCACTCCCTCCCGCACTGCAGCCCATCTATCGTGCTACACTGATACCCTCAAATTCACATTGACGTTGCATTCACATGCGCCTGCCAACAATGGGCATCTCTTTCGTGTATTTCCAAACCAATTTCGACTTCAAATCAACAGACTACTTGTCGGCTAGCATACACGCACATGAGTGTGAGTCACACCACTATATCTTCCTGATCTCGACTGAGAACAATGGCACAAGATTATTCGAGCACGCGACAGTTATCAGAATCAGCGAGTGCTCGATACCCGAAATTTCTTCATTTTTTCGATCTACTCGGTACTCCCATGGGGTTACCGATTAGATATTTAATTAATCTAATAGATCTAATTAGAATTAATTAATCTAATTAGAATTTAATTTTATTAATTTAATTATTACTATTTGACACTTAACTGATAAGTTAATTACGCGTCCGTACACCAGTACTACACTGAAGCGGTCTCATTCTGAAGGCACCTTAGTCTTATACTCTCCGCTTTCAGCTCTTACTCAGCATGAATATGAACATTGTTCAATGCAAATTATCCTACATGAAAGATTGAAAAAGTTCTTGCATGCGTACAATACTTCTAGCGTTCCAGTTATTAGGAATGGTAATTGGCAATTTACAATGTGGATTGCATGATGCAGTGCAAAAGTTAATACATCAAATTTGAATTACATATTAGCGAAGATCAAAACATTAATGGAAAGTGAAGTCAGTAAATCATGTATCAGGTTGGAACCGGCTGATGGGTGATGATATTTCCGGAACTGTTGAAATTCTCATGATTACAAAAACATTCAGAATGAATCACTTCCCATGTCCTTCGTCTGTTTGTTGTACCTCTGTTATTCTATTCATCAATTCCCAGTATCAGCACTCATTTTAGAATGAGAAATAGGCCACTCTATCGGTACTCGCAGGAAGCATTCAATTTGCTTCGACAACATGCTCGAACCCCTCGCTGCCTGATGCTCGATATGAAAAGATAAATACTCGCACAGCGCTGATTAGAATGCATGACACATTTCTACCGCGCAGCAGACTCCTGTCGAATTATCACTTAATATCTTAGCTAACACACTGTGAAAGGGTTAAGTGATGATCAAAATTGATATGAAGGTAATCACGTGTAGTTGGACGCTAACACTTCACTTTCTACATGTACGAGTATCTTAAATCGCATGGGTTTGTGTTCATTCACACTGAATTCGCATCATATCTAAGCTAATTCATTCTACATGAGCATTATTCTATGCTAATCAACACATGCATATAAGGAGTCTACTCAACAATAATCGCTTGCTGCAGCCTGAATATTTCCAGCAAGTATTGTTGCCCACCCTATGTGCAGATGTCTTTGTTATAATAATTGAAGATCATATTGTGTGCAATTAAGCCATGGTGTATTGTGGAAAATAGAAGGCAGCAATGCATCAAGCAATGATGATCAGCATCAATGCATGTGAATGATACTTTAGTAATTTCAGTTAGCGTACATCTACATATGTTCCATAGCTTGTCCATGCTGTTAATGTATTTCCGATAGTGACATTTGCGATGTATGATCCAACAAAATCCATGATGTCGTCATGATATCGTTGTCTCAAGATAGACAAATGTAGGTATTATCATGAATATGTATTTGCAAAAACCTGTCTATGTATCAAGTATGCGATATCACTTTTTGTGCATTTTTGTTTCCATTACTAACTTGGAATTTATAGTCCGGCAGCCAGAACGAGTTTCTGCTGGGAACGAGGCCGATAGTGAGACTTTCACAGAATGATGTACACCTTATGCCTACTACGAATCGGCACGTCTGCCCAGTTCCAGTGAGTTCCTCTTCTTGTCAGACAAGATCAAAGAAAAGCACATCTAATTCCAATTGGACGCAGATTGCAGCTTTTGGCTAAAATGAAATTTTGTATGTTTTCTCTGATTAAACGAAAAGTATTAAGCCTAGAGTCATTATTTTTGGCATGGAATGTCATCTGGTCATTTCCTTTCATCATCATGCACCCCTGTCTATATAGCTAAACGCATTTAGATTTGGCGAGCCTCTTAATGTCGGCAAACACAAACATTTTGAGCAACTTTATCCACATTCAACCACATTCTCACATACATTGCCGATTAGATGCATGATAAAAGCACATGCACATAATAGGAAATGACCTGAAGACATTCAATGTCAAAAAAATATGACTCTGGGCGAAGTACTTTTCGTTCAATCATGGAAAACATACAAAATTTCATCTTAACCAAAAGCTGAAATCTGTGTCCCATTGGAATTAGATGTGCTTTTCTTTGATCTTGTCTGACAAGAAGAGGAACTCACTAGAACTCGGCAGACGTGCCGACTCGTAGTAGGCATAGGGTGTACATCATTCTGTGAAAGTCTCACTTTCGGCCTCGTTCCCAGCAGAAACTCGTTCTGGCTGCCGGACTATTAGACCATCACTCTGTATGTAGCTCCACTTCTATGACTTGAAGAAAGTGATTGTCAAAACATGGATATCCGTTTTCAAAATCATTTTGTTGGTGTGAGTATGATATCTGTTGCTATCTATTATACAAAGTGATCACAAAGTCGCACAAGTGAAATGGCTATGTGACCTAGCTATCACGAGTAATCATATAGACATACAAAATATGTCACATTTTCTTCACTTGCGCGACTTTCTGATCATGGCTTGAATTGATCATGATTATTATTTCCAGCATAATTTTCATTTTTTTGAGCAATGCTCAGCAAATGCAATAACGGATACAAGTATGTCATGGCTCATTTCAAAGTTGAGAATGCAAGCTCTCGAATCATGTATGGCTCGTTGTTGTGCGACACAATTGCAAGGCATGAGAATCGATTGGATTTAGCGAAAAATGGTCCGCTTTTTATGATCAGTTCTGCACATCATCATAGAGATGTTGTTCCTGAATATCACTTTTTTCATTCAGCGATGTACGTTTACATGGTTATCGATATCTGCTGTTCCCGGACCTTTCATTATGTACCGCATAACACTTATTGTGTTAAGGTTCGCACATCTTCGCATGTTAAAGTATTGATCCGCAATACGCCGGTTTAGCATGTATTTTTTTCATGAAAATCTGCTATTACATCTACAAGACAAGCTAAGTTTTCAGACTAGGCAATTACAAAAGAACGAGGGCATATTGTGGTTCAATCATAGATAACCTTAACACAAAGATATTATAATTCAGATCTCAGAGCTGCAATATGTATTGGCTTCGGGCTGTAATATTACATTACTTTTTTAAGAACTTTTCTCATTACAGACTGATGGTCAGAGAAGTGAGATTGTAATTACTTCATCAAGATAAAATACAACAAATCTTTGCAGCATTGTATGATTTTCAATTAAAAATTGAACTCCCCTCAACGAAGAAATGCAAATATTGTGAAATGCTGTTGTCAGAGGAAATCGCTCATTGAATGACGAGTACTGCATAACAGCTGAATTATTTTCTTTCCATAGAAAATACAAGGAAGAACCAGTAAAAATATTTCTGAGATTTCACACCAAAGCCAACTGATAAGCGCACTTTGCAGAGACGTATACACATCTGCTTCTAGGAAGTAATTGATGTGTTGAGGAAAAAGGCGACCCAGGAAACCATTAAGGAAATCGTCTTACACTCGAGACAAAGCCTTCGATTCGGAGTCCAAAAACACGATACTGTGAGGGAAAACGCAACAATCTTTCACTTTTCTGGATAAATAACGGAATACACTTGTGATTCTCCCGACCAATCCGCTTTGCATCAATCCTGAGTATGTGGCCGACAGTGCTTCTTCCTATACAACCACCGATATAAATTTTATTTTGACTCTCCGTTCCCGGACTGTATTAAATCATCAGTAACAGCATTTTTTCCTTTATAGGAAAATAATTAAATAATGACAAACAGTGATGAGCGTTTTCTAATGCTCATCTTTGTAACAGTATTTGACCTGGAAAACTTTTGCACCTTTCCATTCTTGATAAATGATCCAAATTGTGGAAACAGTGTCAACCAAATGTTCGGTTATGAAACAGCACAAGTCTTCGTTGCGAAGCACAGCGCATTTCGCTTAAGCATGGTCACGATCTGAATTCACAAAAGCATTTCACAATCCAAATGAATGAACGAAATTTAGTTCATACAAGATCAATGAATTAACAGTATTTAATAAGCGTTCGAAATCTTTATGAAAATGACAGAAACCATAAATGCCACTTTTTAAAAATCAAAAGTAAAATTAAGAAAGGTCAAAACAAAATGAGAGACAAGAAAAAAGAGGCACACCCTAAAGCACATCGGTACAAGCAGTTCCAGTCACGGAATTTGACGACTTCGTTGTTCACAGTCTTCGTTTGTAGGGATGTGCCGTATATCGCATGCTATTGGAAATGGCAAGTACTCAAATCATAGGATGTCACCCGGCTTATGGACAACAGAAGTGGCGTGTGTGTTATAATAGCATTTCGGTCACACATCGCTGTCTCACTACATTCAGGGAGGAATGCTGAGAAGAGGTTGGTAAAATCATCAGGTCAACCAATTTTCGTGCACCTACTATTTTGTTCATTAATGCACGGAAGGACCAACATTATTTGGAAAAATTGTACACAATGACCTGAATCTGAGGGAGTCGCGGTAATCGAAGCACTTTGATAGAATTTACAGCGATCTGCAGAGACGCACGACTTCTTTCCTATCTCCGTAAGGTACTAGAAATTTCTTTTTTGCCCACTTACCAAGTTCCAGCATGTGCCATCGTTTTAAAATTAGTCTGCCCTTCTAGTAAACGGAGAGATTTAAACAATCTAATTCAATGATTCCAGCATTGCATTCACACTTCCTTACACTTGTGACCTTCTTTGACCATAAAGACTCTTTAATGAGACGTTTTTGGTAGGCCAGCTACCGATCTAATGTCTAGTGATGTTCCCAGTCAATCCTGTGGCCGGTATCGATAACATAAGTGACAACTTCCGAAGATGCAGCGGCATTCCTCACATTACGTATGTACTCCTTCACACTCTCATCCACCGTTCAAAGAAGGCCACAAGTGTAAACCAGTGTGAATGCAATACTGGACCTGTTTGGACTGAAGTCCTTTAAGGTGCGCCTCTATTTTGTCTCTTGTTTTGTTTAACATTTCTTCATTTTACTTTTGACATTTAGAGAGTAGTACATCTGGTTTCTATCATTTTCATAGAGTTTTCGAACGCTTATTGACTGCTGTCTATTCATTGATCATGTCTGAACTAAATTTCGTTTATTGATTTGGATTGTGAAATGACAAGTCGCGAAAGAAGGTTAATTGTTCGGCTACTAATAATGATCATACACCGGAAATTCACTGACACTCATTTCTCAAGACTAGCTTTCTTTCATTAAACTTTGCCGCTTTGAGGGTTTGGTTGCTCACTGACTATCGAATCAATTATTATTGCAATTGGGTGCACTGCTAGCGAAACCCTGATGAATAATAACCTAGAGTTTGATGATGGTTGAATCGGAATCATGGTCTTGATGATTACAGGTATTAGGGGAGATATAGAAAAAGTAGGCTGCCCCGGGATGTATTAATGATTCGGGTTCTATTGGAGACCCGGTTTGTAATAGAAGCGGCTTAACAGGTATTCCAATGAAATCCAAATTCGATCTATTAAAATCCTGTTAACTGCCTTTGACGGGAGGTTATTCATTATGATGATTATAAAACAAATAATTCAGCTCCCTGGATTTTATTGCAGGATGAAAATCTATTATTTATTTTATTTGTTGTTTGATACATTTTAAACTTTTCATCCTGCAATAAAGTCCGGGGAGCTTAATAACTTGTTTTACAATCATAATTTTCAGATTCCTATAGAAAGATTGCATTGATAAATAACTGGAACAATTGATATTTCATTTAATATTCAACGAATTGATGCTGACTGACTATCGATGAGAAACCAGTAGAGGTTGCACATCTGCACTATATTATATTTGATATGATCATACAAGAAACAAGGACAGGCATGGCAAAGTTGATTATCCGGGAACGGGCAAAATTTCAGGTCGCAATTACTCCTCCATGGAATTAGTCCGGCAGCTGCTGACACTTTCTTCCTAAATTCGCGCACAAAGGGATTAATAGCATGGATTTGTAGATCTTGAAATGCTGAATACAAAAATCAAATTCTTAAGTCTCACAGTCAGTCGCTTTCAGTTATAGGTAAGGTTAAAAGATTCCCATAGGAATCCAATGGTAAAATTCAAGAAATATCTATGGATTGTGAAACACTTGTTAATTTTCGCACATTTTCCTTTGCAGAAAGGAAACTATTTATCAGAATGCCATGAAATTTGAAGCATGATTGAGTTCAGAACATCAACTTCGATATAAAAGTTGAAGTGAGTCACATGATTCAGTATTTATTGTCTGCGAGCGTCTACAAAATGAGTAAAATCGCCAAAATTAAGTCAAAGCATGAAATTTACTTATCTGTAGAGGCTCTCAGACAACAAATACTGAATCAAGTGACTCACTTCAACTTTTATATCGAAGTTGATGTTCTGAACTCAATCATGTTTCAAATTTCATGGCATTCTGATAAATAGTTTCCTTTCTGCAAAGAAAATGTGCGAAAATTAACAAGTGTTTCACAATCCATAGATATTTCTTGAATTTTACCATTGGATTCCTATGGGAAGCTTTTAACCTTACCTATAACTGAAAGCGACTGACTGTGAGACTTAAGAATTTGATTTTTGTATTCAGCATTTCAAGATCCACAAATCCATGCTATTAAGCCCTTTGTGCACGTTTTTAGGAAGTGTCATTAACTCCCGTACTAAGTGCAAACTGCCGAGCTAATATACGCTCCCGTCCTGACCTATCATTGTCAAATCATTACTCTATTTCTATGCATGTGTTGGAAAGTTGACATTCAGTAGCTCATGAGCATTACTTAACAGTCCTTGATCAACTTTGCAGCTCGTGAACTTTTATGGTGCAAAGTATATTTACGTCATGATTCTATTTTCTCTGTGTATTTCACTGATTGAAATGACGTTGAATATCCTAGCAAGTGCCTAGATCTAGCATTTGGAGCACTACAATGTGCTCAATTGAATCACATCGATCTAATGCAGAATCAAAAATGTTAAATTGGTAAATAACTTATTATCAACACAATTATTAACGTTATTTTGGTTTTCTGTCAGGAAGCAGACAATTTCCGATAAAATTCACTCCATCGATCTTCGCATATTTTACTACTGGCTTGTTATGTTAATTCCTTTATCATCATTTCTGCGGTTCTTTTCATTTTTCAGTCGCTATTTGGTTAATTCATAGAATGTAGCAAATACTGGACACCAAGTTATAATTCTAATCGTCGAAAAGTCTGAAAGTCGTTTATATCCAATTCCAAATTAGACGGCCTTAATTGCATAACTGAAGCCGTCTAATTTGCTATGTAATACCATTGAGGTAGGAGCATTTCGCCGTCCATTTCCGCATTCCAAGTGAAAATGACATTGAGGTGATATATTACCTTCACTCGATTAAAAAGTCCTTCTCAGTACTCTGAGCGATCTCGCTCATCGCACTGAAAAGTTGACCTTCGTGAAAATAATTATTTATCAACGGGTTTCATTATCAGTCGTATGTTAATGAATAGGTCTACTTTATTGACTTTTATGCGGCTGAATCTGATCGCGAAACATTGATCAATACACATCCATTTTCTCAGTCAAAGACTTATTCCTCCTCCGATCAAAATTGCAATTGATGTATGAATGAGACTATGCTTTGACGATCAACCACCAGCACATTTTGTACTTGTCCATAAACATCAACTTCATCAACATCATTGATCTATAGCTGATGACGACAAGAATTCTCCATTGTTCATTAGCTTATCATTTTAAGTATAAGAGAGCAAGAACTGATATTTGGCTATAATAAGCCATTCTCCAGTTCTTTCAAGAAGCACCGCGCCCCGTCGTTAGAGGAAGATATTTTACAAACACATAAGAAGTTATCTCATTGTTAACTCCACAAATAAGCATGTTTTAAGCCGCATCGCCATCTCAGATACAATTCAGAGAGACACAAATGACAAAAGCCTACAGAATGCTATCAACTTATAAGGACAACATGTGGAATTCTAACAAGTGAAACGATAACATGAGTGATTATACATCACGGTGGGTTTGGTTCTGCTTACCACTAGCATCATGTAGCGATCCTGAGAGAGATGATGTGAGAGGAACTACTGAAAAGGTATAATTCGACTATCACTTACTTGTTGAAACGCCTCGCTCATTTCGACCGCCTTCCGATGCATGTAATCCCTGTGAAGAGCAGAAAAAAGGTGAAAGTATGAAACTAGAAACTAAATGCGCAGCAAAATTGAATGCGGAATTGTGTCAGGCTGTAAGATTCTCAACAATGCCGAAACAAGTCGTTGGAACTAAACAGGAGGATCTATCATTGTATTAACCATTTAAGTTGAATATTCAATTTCCGAGACAAAACTGAAAGCTCATAAGTACTACTAAAATGCTAGATAATAGTAGGATGATATTCAAGAGAAATATTAGTCATAATCACAGAATTAAATATTTTATTTATCTGCTTCGGTTTGCTAGAAGTGTGATTGATACGAAATCGACGGCACATCGAGGAACTTATTAAGTGCGCAGAAAGGAATTCCTAATGCCTTACAGAGATAGGAAAAAAGTCGTGCGTCGCTTGCGGATTGCTCTGAGTTCCAGCAAAGTGCTTTGATTGCCAAAATTCCTTCAGATTCGAAGAATTCAGATCATTGCGCACAAGTTTTCTACACAATGATGGCCAAAAAGAAAGTAGCAGGCGTACGAAAATTAATTCACTTGATGATTTCACATCCTCTTCTAAGCATTCCTCACTACATAGTGAATACACTGAATCGAATGCTAGCCAAGTCAGTGATGTGTGTTTTGGTGTGTGCGAAGTGATATCACACCACGCACGCATCTCTCACTGGCTCTGGTGTACTCTGCTGACAGCTTATTGTTTGCCGTTTCCAATAGGAATCGATGCACGAATTATCCATTCGAGAAGGAGCAGGTTGTCTAATTCTGTGATGCGCCATTTCGATATTAAGGTTACATACAATTCTTCCTTTCTAGGAAACCGAAGCGCGCGCAGATGAATCTAATTCTGTGGTCATAATATAAGTTATCTATCATCAGCAAGCACTCACCGCCTCGCCGTCAATCCAAGGAAGAGGAGTCCGAGCATGACGTATCCAATATTGGAGATGATATTATTGAAGGAAACAAGAAGACCAAAGGGATTGGCACAGTAGAAATTGTAGTAACAAAGATCTTCATTTCCAGTGACCCGAAATACCTGAAAAGAGAGATAGTGGATATGCTTGATCATGAACCCAAATAAAAGTGTCAAGCAATTAAATTACACGCAGATCTAGACTGGAGGGTTGATTATATTAGCCTATAATACATCTATGCGTCTAGGTGAAAGAGAAACTCAGCAACCACGTAGCTCAGAGGCGCTGAGGAATGCCATCATTAGTGTTGAAGGCGCACAGCAATTGAGGAAACTATCAATAGTTGTGGTAGTCTCCGTGGTATAGTGGTTAAGTGCTTGGCCTAACGATCTTTCGGTCCCGTGGTCGAGCCCCAAAAGTGTCATTGGAAGTCGCAGGAAGGGCATCCACACAAAAGAACAGCAACGCTCCAGGAAAGTTTGATTATGTCAGCATCACTTATCCGGCGTCTTCTTTGCTTCCATACTGGTATGTACACATTCCACACAGGCAAATTGTTTTGTCTTAGTGTTTGAGTCTAGAGATGGCATTCCTCAATACTGATGGTCACGGTCAGAACTAGTCTCGAGGGGCAAGAAGATCAATTTTCCATTGAACGTAATGCAAATTCAAGTCTGAATTCTGACTAACTAGAACCCTGGCACCACATTAAGCGTACACAGTCAGTAAATTTAGATCGTGATGAGTCAAACGGTGTGAATAACATTTCCATTTGACGACTGCATCACGGAGGAACATTGAGTCAAAGATACGTACTTTTCACTTGACAGGCCTGTCTGAAATCTGACCGTTGATGCTCGCGTGTTCGCTGATACGAGTACTTGCCTTGCGCGTGCCAATCACAGAAGCTAAAGGGAGACGAACATCTCCATCTCAATCTTTATTGCTTGCTACTATTGAATACAATGACTGAGAAAGAACTTGTCCGTTCTAGATCAAACCACAGACAGACGGAAGGGAATCACATCTCTCTGATCTATTCTAAGAGTCAGGCATGTAATTATTTGAGCTCCACATCATTCTTTCATATGTCAAAAAGAAAAGTGTTTCGAATCTTTGCGAGCAGTTTTGGATGTTCTGAAGCAATCTGAAGTGAGAAGTTGCTGTGCATGACAAGCTCTCCTGACACCTGTGGCCCGCATATTCACCTTCTGATATGTGATGACGAGTTGAATGACTGGCAGTCCGTAGAAGATGGCGATGATGATGAGGTACCTGGAGAGAGAAGAGAAGAAATGAGAAATTTAGGAATGACAGTCAAAGATAGACTCTCACCAATGATAAAGACGATACTTCTTCGTTAAATGCTTGTGGGTCTTCCGAGACAGGTCCGAGACGAAGAGAAGTTTCTGCAATTTCATGGGATGAGGAATATTTATCGATCAATCGTCACACTTTCATTACCTTTGTCCTCAACACTTCCTTGTCCGTGGCCGAATCCTCCAACTTGTCGAAGTCATCATCTGTCGACAGTTCTCTTCCGAGTGTGCGGGGCGTATTTGGAGGAGCTCCGGAAGCGTAATTCGACAGTTCTCCTGTAATGTTGAAATCTAACGTGAACGCATTCCCACTCAACGTGACACTGCATTTCTACTCGCATATTCATAAGGGCCAAACATCGGTCTTCCACTTAACACTCCCCTGCTGATCACCCAAACCAATTTTGCCAAACCACACATCAATCGAAGGGGCATTAAAAGGGCATTCAGAAAAAGCATAAGTTTTCTTACCATCCCTGAGCTGAGGTGAAGGTCAAAAAACTGCCTAAATTTTTAACAAATTTCCATTAGATCAATATTTAAAATGGAAAATGACAACAGAAATTAATTAACTAATCGAAAGATCTGGTTAGGGTAGTTAATAAAACGATGATTATTAGTCGCTCTGAGATTATATTATTGTATCAGATGAGGTCAAAGTTTGAATAATTCAAACTTTTAGTTCAACTCAAATACCCCTAAAATCGCAATTTTTAGTATTAAGTTTCTGCAGGTGAAGAAACAACTCAATTCGGTGACTTATCGAGACACTGAGGCTGAAAGCAATATGTTTCGGAAACATTTCCACAATAATTGCTGATTAGATGCAGGAATAAAAGAACAAAAATAATAGAAAATCATATTTGATTTCAAATTCAAAGATTGCGAATATCTCTATATTAATAGGAATAATCCTTTATGTAATCTGAACTTATTTCATTAGGAATTGATGCTGCATTTTGCATTAGAAGTGAATATATACCGAAATCAGGAAAAATATTCCAAACATTCAAATTTTGAAATAGCTCTCACGTCAAAAGTATTGTGCCAAATTCATTATCCTTCGGTCAAAAGTTGAATGATATGTAGAAAGTAGGCTACTAGAAATCTGGTGGCCATGGTTTGGTCAGTTTAAATGATATTCAAGAAATACCAACCCCCAGAGTGGGGCAAGGGTTAATTAACACAGTTCTCTAATCGCAGATATATTTGACAAGTCAAATTAATACTAAAAAGTCTTCTCCAGATGTTCCAGCAATACTGTATAAATCTGTTGCAATTTTCATAGCGGAAACCTCTGGCTGAGATTTACAATATATCTTCGAGACGTGGGATTGCCCCTTCACGGTGGAATCATCAAATGCAGCACTGGATAATCTCCGACGAATTACTGTGATTTCTGTGATATTGGAAGCATTAGAGCGCCTCATTTTGCATGACGTGAGAGATGAACTTCTTCTCGAGTACGGAAGAGATCAATGTGGATTCCGACATGTCCATTTCTTCAACATGTGATACGATTGCTCTGCATGATTATTACACCAAATGTTTGGACGATCCTGGTGCGTGAGGCATCCAAATTGTTGCCTACGATTTCATCAAGGCATTTAATAAATTAAAATTCGATACAATCATTAATAGACTAATCGAAAGTAATATACCTTCTTTTTTTTTTCAGTGGATCAAAAGATATTGAACTGGACGAGGGCAATGTTGAAGTCTAGCGTGAACGCATTCGGGTTCTACGCAACATTGCATTTCTACATCGGTCTCTCACTTAATCAACACAATTCTATTCTCAGTTGTGTTTGACTTGGAACAGTTTCACACATTTTCCTCTGCCCTGTCCTAATCTGATAACAAAATCATTACGCCGTGATCTGCCCTGTGGATCTACCAGCATGGACAGATTTCTGAAGGTGTCGTCCTTTCAGTCTCATCAGTTCAAGGAAAGGTGGAGCAGCAGATGGCAAAGATGGACGATTTTTTCGTGCTTGTTTCGTTAATCTCTGCCTCTTCCTAGGTCAATGTTTCTCAGCCTTTACTTATCGCGGACTAAGCGCTCACCCCAAGTGAACTACGTGGCCCAAGACATCTTTAAATAAATTCGGATCTGTCATACGTAACGGCGTCTACTTAATCGCGCTGAAATACAATTTAGCATTTTTGTCTCACATTCACTTTCTGCAGATGATGTATAAAGAATGATCGCGAGTCAAATGTAATTAGTAATTACGAAACATGTGGAAAAAACATTATTTATGTAGCCTATGCAATAAAAGTAAGTCTATACAATGCAGTAGCACGTCAACTGAGCGAACCCACTGGAATAACGCATTCCTTAGGCAATCGTGAAAAATCGATAAACATTGTGCGTCACCCTAGTGGTAGATATGACTCTGACTGAACCGTAATTTGCATTAAAGTAGCGTTATCATTGACACGTAGCTGTGTCAGCGCAACCTCATATGAAGGCACATGATCTGTTGATGCCCTCTGTGCCAATTGTATTGAAGAAATACATCTTCGACTCTGAGACAACGTCATCGCATTTATGAACCAAATCAAAGACAGTTGAAGACGTCTTTGGACCAAATCGGCCATTGATTTAGCGTTTTATACCAAAAGTGATCTTCATTTCACATTAACTTCGCTGACTAAACTGACCTGTCCCGCCGCGGACCAGCGGTTGAGAAACAGTCATAGGTCATCATCTGGTTGGGCCGCGAGTTTTTGGTTAATTCTAACATGGTTCGTTGCTATGATAATTTTGTCTTTATCGTTATTCATAAAATGATTGATGTTCACATAAAATGTTTCACATCACACTTAGGATCGATTGACTCCTTCGCAGATTTTCCAGTGCGGTAATTCTTAACGGTCTGACCCCGAAATGCGGAGTATGTGGAAGGATAAGGACAAAAACTTCGATACACACAACCGCGTATGATTCATCCGGCTTCTCACTGACTTCTCCGTGCATAACGATCTTAAGTTTCGATTCATATGACTTGACTTATGGGCATATGCGAGGATCGCCCCTTGCTCCCACCTTCTTGCACTCTTTGCGCCAACCCTCTCGGTCCTTTGCTCGACGCCCTGACGCAAATAAAGGTAGACCTGTGTCAAACTTGATTCGGTCCAACGTTCATTGGGTCTCCCCCGCATCCTTCGATTTGAGAAATCTTGCTGGCATGCTTTGTACACGTGGTTTTCAGCAGCCTCTTCTTCTGAATTTCCGACGAAATGGAGGTGTTCACAGAGAGACACTTTTTCTTATTTCCACATTTTTCATTCCATCACGTATGCTGACTCCTAGGATAGACCGCAGGCATCTCATTTCGAAGACTTCTAGACGTCTCAGATCCTCAGTCTTTAGCGTCCATACGACTATTTGCAATAATTTTATTTCACACATTTTCATATTGTTATTTATTCTATCCAATTCTACAGATCATGTCCTAAAGATAATTTGTTCTCTTACTCATTTTCTTGTTATGCTGCATTTTAAATAGCCTATCTTCCTCAATAATTAATCTGTTAGACTAATTTCGAGAACTTTACTATATACATGTGTATTAACTGTTGCAGTATACGAGTTTTCGCTACTTGCTTCAAAAATCTACATAATGCGGCGACACAAACCTCACAATGCCGCTCAATGCTGTGTTGACTATGAGAGCTCATGGAATTACACGATAACAGCTTTCACTGCCTTCAATGATGCACAGATGAATTCATCGAGATAATCTAACTGATAAAATTCTATAAGCGGCCATACAGCATCCAAATTGATAATCTGACAAACAAAAATAGTACAAATTACTTATCAATGACAGTGAAAGCGGAAACAGCAGTACAAGTTATCTGATAGCCCGAGGAAAACTAAATAAATTGTGCG
Source organism: Prostheceraeus crozeri (assembly GCA_907163375.1). NCBI lineage: Eukaryota > Metazoa > Platyhelminthes > Polycladida > Euryleptidae > Prostheceraeus > Prostheceraeus crozeri. The sequence goes on along the minus strand of CAJQUW010006147.1, from coordinate 80,001 downwards.
CAATTCTGAAACATGGTTCAACTCCTGCCCTGTTTATTCGTCATGTTGTTACAGAGCATTGTACCATACTATCTCAGATGAATGTTTTCAGAAAGCAAGAAGATCATCTCTATGATGCAGTAACATAAGGCGCATTAATTTCAGTAGGAATTATGACAGCGAATGTTTGGATTTGTCGCAAATCGTATGACTATTCATGGGATTTCGGCAGTAACAATGCGTACATTTTGCATCCATCCAAGCATGCGCATCAGGGTGGAATCCGGGTCAGTTCCGCGGGTCCAACTTGTCCAGGTTTGTCCGGGAAAGGAAATTCTCTATTCTGCTGCTTTTTTGTAGCTCTAATATTACATGGCCGCTGGCACTTGTAAAATTATTGTAAATTGTTATGAGCAATCTTGAGATTTGTATGTACAGCACAGTGCATAATACCAAAGCCCTGTATGGTTGGTTATCAAATGGCAAAGCTCAAAGATGATATACGGTAATAATTTACATCACAATTGCTAAATCGTTGACTCTATGCATTGTCAATAATTGGTAGCCTGCATGCTGCTTACGGAATGCATAGCTGCGCTTCTCGGCCCTAAGCCTGTAGTCAAACTGCTGATGTATCAGGGTATATCGCTTATAGGCTTGCAATAAAATTACTAGCCTGATGCCCAGACTATCATAATCGGTAGGCCCTAGAACCTTGCACGCCAATTAAAGGTATTGAATCTTGGGAAAAGGTTATTATACAAGCCAACATATAGGCCTAGATGTAAAGCGATGTATGTGCAACACTGATCCGCCCTTTGTATAGGCCTACTGTTTTTCAGATATGGAAATGTGGGCAAAATACACAGCGGTCCTTATACACATTGCCACATTTAATGAGTTACCACGTCAGCAAAAAAACTCTCTGATTCTGTTTGAAAATGACTTCGATCAGTCTCTATACTGTATAATCTTAAGTTGTCCAGAAAAATGATAAGAAACGCTTAAGTGAATCCAGTTGCTGAAAACCAGACAGCGTCATGTAGGTGTTTCTCAATTCTGTCAAGTGCTTATTTCAATGAAACTATAAACAGAAATTTGTAATGAATGTTGCTCTAAAAGTTCATCTTCGAATCTAACCGGCCCAGAATCCCTGTCCAGTCAACAACCAACTGTAGTCGGAAGAGACAGCCCCCAAGAAAATTGCCACATCTTTGATCATGGCAATATACGCTGACTCAATGTTACGTAGAGAAACATGTAGCAAAAAACTGCTGAAAATAAATGATGAAAAGCAAATTAACAGCAAAAATAAAATGTGCATGAACACAGTTGATAGTGAAAAGATGACAAAACTATGACGATTAGCTTAATTAATGAGTATTTAATGGCACTGTCAAGCTTTAACGAAACATATAAAAAAATAACAAAATATGTGACTAAAATATATACATAAAATATAAATGACTAAAGCATAATAAACACATGATGCGAATTTTTATCCTTATTAAACTGCGTGATATCAGCTATTTACGACATAACTTCAGATGCTTCGGTGAACAATCGATCCGCGCTACTTGCCTAAATATAGGCGGTTACAATTGGGACTAGATACCTATTCATTGATCATAATTGCTATTGATGTGTGGCGGTGAAGGTTTAACCCTGCCAATTGACACAGTCGAATGTTAGCGGCTCGTGGATCGGTTGGTAGCCCGGGGTCGTAGGTTCGAATCCTGCCAGCCGCAATTTGATCAAAGCTTCTGTACAATGCTCATTTCATTCTATTGTTAAATGCCTAAGCAGTGGTATTAAAACATTCGATGAGGAAAAATGCTTGCAGATAGATGTTGAACCTGACTGATTGAAAGGATTCATTCAAGACATAATATACAACCAAATAATTGAAGATCAAATCAATAAACATGAGACAGTCGGCAGATCAGACTGAAGATCTCAATCAACTCAGGGTATATACAGTTCACAGGATTATCAAGAAAATGCGGGAGCTGAGAACACTCACGTCTGCCATTCTGATCAGTGACGCCGTAGGATCCATAACTTGATGACTGCTCCGCTTCCATTGGTGCGTCAGCTGTAAGACAGAGTGAAGAAAACTATCAAAGTCATAAAATCTCCTTCCTGTGATTCCACAGTCTATAAATACTAAGGAAATATTATGAGCTTGCAAACAGTAGTGACAGAAGCAGATGAGAGTAAATAAAAAAGGATAAAAACGAAAACCAATATAACATGATACTCGAGAACTAAAGCATTGAGAACCAACAAAACACAACATTTCATTATCAAGGAAGCTATAGTGAAAGACTGGCATTGGCTGGACAACAGAAAATGAACTATACATGCAAATACAAGATATTATCTTATAAATATTGGATTACAAATATGTTATATTTATCACATTATTAACATATATCGTAAATATATTAGAAAAATGCATGTATAAATATGCTTAAAAACTTGCTTTAAGTAGCCACTTGGTTCCCCCCCTAATGCATAGCTTGACGCTCTTAAGTATAACTTAAGAATTGTCGTTTTACTGATGTTGGATGACAACCAACAAATTAAAACTAATAAGAAGCTAGATCTCGTATTTCGGCCATTTGCTCTGAACAAGAATTTTTATATCAAAGATCGCTTAGCCACTACGAATTTTGAGGAATTGCTAAAGTGCCCCAGTTTGTACTTCCTACTGCTTAGTAGATAGAAATGAATTAAAACCGTCCATCACTTGACAGCATGCTATTTTTAGACTTAATGATTCGATTAGAACTTTGCTCGAAGATAGTAATTATTTGCGTCATGTTGAAATGCTGTTTTGTAGCATTCTATTCAATGAAACAATGAAATAGATGTTTGACGGCCAAATTTAGCAAGTGGATAAATTATACGACTTAGCTATGAATATTTTGTAAGCATTGATAAATTTAGATGAATAATTATCGACTGCATTATTATTACTACATCTATTTCGAATATATAAAACGAATTATGTCTGTTAAAATATATAAACCATTGAGAGTGTAAAATTCATTACGAAGTTTCAAAGATATTTATTGTATATTTTATCTATTTTCAATTAGCCGCTTGAAGAAAAAGTAAGAGAAAAGCTACCGTTCTTCGATCAAATACATTGAAATAACGTAAAAGCAAATGAAAGAAAACTCACGATAATTCGGGTAAAAATTCAGTGCAGAACCAATAAGCAATAACTCTCCGAATTTCGGATTAGTTTAAACTTTGGAACATCATGTCTTTTCCTCTGTGAGTAGTCTACCTTCCTTCGTCTTCATACTACGCTTTGATTGAAAATGTCGGTATCAACAGGTCCGATTATCGGACAGCTACTGCAGTTTTCGATAAGAAGCGATTCCTCTCCAAGAGAGAGTATCCTTCCGGTTCAATTATCGGACAGCTACTGCAGTTTCCGATAAGAAAGGAAGCGATCCCCCTCCAAGAGCATGGACTATCTCAACATATATCTAAATATAGATATATACCGAACTTTCCAAAGGTCCTCGTCGCTATAAATTCAAGGCAATTTAATGGCTGCATTCGTGTTTTAATCGTTATCTACAGAGATAGATATCATGGTACGAGTAAATCTCTTCGATAATCAATCTGATTCAAATATTTGAATAATGATGTTTGGATTTGAATATACAGCACATAATCAGCGGACAGAAGTACACGTACATTATCAATGATCTACCAATAGACATCAGTGGTGACAGAGAATTATCAATTGAACAGAAAGTTATCTTGGTTGCGCATGCAATTGTCAGGGGTAGTTGTATGTAAGCAGCTGAAGAATTTGAAAAGAAATTTGCCATGCCTGCTCCGCCAAGGACAACAACTAGTACTTGGAAGAGGAAACTACTAGAAACAGGAAGTCTTATGGACAAGCCTCGATTTGGTCGTCCATCACTCGATGAATCATCCAAGACTGCTGTCACAGAACATGCAACGGAAAATTCTAGCTGCACATAACGAGATTTCGCGAACAGTTGGTGTTTCAGTGGGAAGCGTCAACAGAAGTTCAGATAGAACAGAGGTGTCTGTGATAATGGCACTCCAGAGTGGTCCATTCCAACAAGAAACACAACAGCAGTCCAAAGTGTGGCAGTTACTTATTGAAGTAGCAGAGACGAAGAACATAAGCGTGCAGTTCGCAGCCGCCCATTGTGGCATCGACAAAAATGAAGAAGCCGACAAAGATGCGGATAGAGCGGCTGAAGAGTTGACCAAGAAGAGGCGATGGTCCCCCGAAGCTCAGTATTTGCGAAGATCATGCAAAAGTCATGTCAAAAATGTAGCAACAGCCTTAGAAGAGACACAGCATAAAGGGCCAAAACAGAGAGAATCTCCGACTTAAGAAAGCGTGGAAAAGAAAGGAACAGTGTCTTCTTGCTTCTCAGTTGCGGAGACTCTAGATGGATTGGCAAAGTGACCGACAACTATTGTAGGTGGCGCAAAGAAACCTCGGTATCCATCGATCATCTGATGGAAGCCTGCAAGAATTCGGAAGTTCTTAGTCTACGGAAGAAATGGAGCATTACGGAACGGAAAGATATTCAAAATAACCCTCTTCATTCCAAAACTTCGTGTGGGAGGCCTTGAGCCTCGTTTCTTGACTTGAGTCTTTTTATGTGTACCTCGCGCCCTTTCCTGTCCCCGCAGATGCGGGAAATTAAAAAAAACAGAAGTTTGAAAGAAGCTGGAATAAAGACTTTCAAGTGCACCTTTGTGCAAGAACTGGCAGATGATCACCCTGAATTTTGTAATTGGATGCAGACCCATTCTGAAAGATGGTGCCGCAAAATTATTTTCTCTGATGAGAGCACTTTCTACCTGAATGGTCAAGTCAACAAGCACAACTTGTTTTATTATTCTACGGAAAACGAACGTCGCTTCAAAGAATCGGCTGTACTGCAGTTTCAGCAGCATGTTCACGGTATCGGGCTCGATATTTCAGACCACACCATGACCAAGGATCGATACGTTGCAATTCTACAAAATACGGTCTTACCCTTCATACCAGATGGACATTAGTATCAACATGATGGAGCCCCTCCACACTTCAGTTTATTAGCAAGGAACTGGTTAAGCGAGATCTTACGTGGGCGTTGGATCGGTCGGAGAGGACGTCAAGAGTAGCCAACTCGTTCCCCAGATTTGACACTTCTAGATTTCTTGTTGTGGAGATGTGTCAAAGACAAAGCCGGCTGTTGTCATCGCTTGTATCGAGAGCTAGCCACGTAACTATCAATTCGGCAGGGACCAGCCTGCCGTGTCGCTTATATCGAGAGTCAACTGTATAAATATTTAGAAGTCCATGCCAAGAGAGAGTAACATGTTATTAACTTGTTACAGCGGTCACTTGTGATCGAAAACTTGAATCACACTGCAGTACAGTTAAGCACACACAAAACGTGTCATGAGAATGCACTACTACTACTTTGGGTTTAGGAGTTGCAGGGCCGATGAGCATGTTAAATATTGCCTATTCAACATAAAGTTTGCGACACACAACGAACATAAAAGCATTCAAATTAGTCATTTCTCATAGGTTATCTTCCTAATTACAACTCTGGCTACAGAAATATAAATGAAGTTAGGGCAAAAATTATCTAGAACATGCATGAGAAAGAAAAATAAAACCAATGACATAAAAACGCAAATGATATGCTCAAGAGTGAATGAAGTAAATAGCTGTCCAGGAACTGCTAGTGAGTGAGAGATCGTGAGTCTAAGAACACTTACCCAACAGAGGTTCGTATGTATCTTGAAGATAACAGGCATACATGCAATATACAGATATTCATACGTAATAGAAATACATCAGGAGAGCGCTTTCTTCTGTCGATGTCACTTCGTCCTGTCACAGAAATGTGGTGTTGAAATTATCAGTTTAGAAGACAATCATTTTCTCCATCTAATGATTCTCGGAACGGGTGCAAGCAGAAGAAAGCACACTCCTGGAAGCACGAGTTAATGAGTTACTGGAATGAAAATCGAAAATGCAGCAAAAGACAGAGGAGATGTATTGAATTTTTTCTTGTCATGCAATGTACACGACGTCAACAATTACTTTTTACAATTGTCGGTCCGACCGTAGCTGAAATGGTAAACATGATGATCACTTTAGGCTGAGTTATGGAGACGCATAACCGTCTTTGGTGAATGTCTTCAGTCATTCAGGTTATTTATTTGTCTCCGTGCGTGTATTGTAGACATCCTATCACTTTATTTGACCTGTAAAGAGGTCAATCACGTACGAGGTACGTACGTCAACTGTACGAGGTGAATCACGTAACAGCTGTCAGATTGTGCCAGTCTTAAAAGTTAATTCGAACTATCTCAGTGGATTGTTTTTCTTTCGCGTCATTAAAATATGGAATTCATTGAACGATTCAATAGTGAAAGCTCCAACCTTCATGATTTTCAAGAAAAGACTCAAATCAATTGATCTAAGTGAATTTTGCTCATACTGTGACTGCTAATATGTGACTTCGTATAAAATTATTTGACAAGTGCTTTTTATACCTGATGGTAAATTTTATTTAGATACATTCCTACATTCCATATTGAAGATGATTCTCATTATAATGAAGATCAATAAGAGTCTCAATCTCATTGATTCGAGTGAATTTGCATATATTGTGACCATGTTCATTAAAGTGTAAATTTTGCATAGATGACTTTGTTACATTCATTTCTATATTAGATGTTAAGCATTTACGTTCTTTTGCTCCATTGTGAGGACTCCAATCCAGTGAACTCTTTTCATGTCGTGATCATCACTCTTCAAATTTGTAAATATAGGCCCTATACATCTCACGTATTTTGTATATGGCATATGATGTATATCATGATGACTCTCAAAATTTGTAAATATGTAGGTCTCATATAACCCATTAAGTCCCACCGCACCCTTCAAGGGTGCGGTGATATAAAAGTCTAATACCAATAAAGAAAAAAATAATTTTGTTTGAATTTTCCACTAGTATATCATGAATACTTCATAGACAATTTCTGGGCATTTGAATATTTTTTGATGTTAGTTTCGTTTTCATAATATCACGTTGAACACGGCACGTTTTGTCAGAATGGAGCGAAATTCCACGAAGAGGAATAAGTGAGTCAAAATGTCATTGTGTTAAAATTAAATTGAACATTTCCTTGCACATTGATGAGGGACAATGTCATCAATATATAAAAATTCATGGTAGCTCAAAGTCGAAATAGATAACCGCTACAGGTACATTTGATGTCGTGCACCCTTGTGGGGTGCGGTGGGATCGGGTGGGTACGTGTACCGATAGTAGAGTATATTCCACCCTACTTTGTTAGTGAATATAGGAAAATCGAGGGAAAAGTTATTTCAATCTATTAGACTATTGTATCACCCAAATTCGTAGCATTTTACAGTTAAACCTGTAGAAAGAAAATGAAATATCTAATTAATTTAGTTATTATTTCTGAGAAATAGACATGTAAAGGTCAAGTTCATGATAAAATATGGAAGAGCTGGAAATGGAACAAACAAACTGAATGAAATGCGATTGATTGATAATAAAACGTTGAAAGTAGATTAATTGTCGCATTTGGAAAAGTTCAGTAGTGCGGGATTTGAACCCAGTACCCGACACGGCAGAAGCAGCAGCTTTACCAACTGTGCTACCGTCTCACTGGCAAATGCTGCTGTTCAATAACGTTATTTTTTGATTCTCAACAAATCTAAGAGTGCAGATTGACAGTCTGTCATTGCCTAATAAGTGCTTGCTTTTCTTTGCAGGAAACTCTCGGCTCACGAAGTAATGTTGATGTTGGAAGAGGAGGATATCCTTGATGCTGAAATTCATTTGACCCCTCCAGATGATCAAAATTCTGATGGCGATAGTGGCGACGAACATATCGATACCGAGCGAAACACTTTCGATAACCTAAGTTCGGCAATACTGAATTCGGAGGCTGGTTGCACATTGCATCGTCCGAATGGTATGAGGGATAATTTCCCAGATGAGGAGGATGAATCCGATGTACAACAGAAGCAACCGAAGAAAACATTCTACAAAAAGACTGAAAGAGATGATCGAAAATGGAGGAAGAAAGATCTGCCCCGAAATGTCAACACTCACCGACCTTGGATCGAGAAGCGGAGTGAGGTTCTTCAAAGTGATCCCAGCCCTACAGAATTATTCAAGCTTTTCTTCGATGAGGAGGTGATAATGCATATTGTTACACAGAGCAATTTATATGCAAGACAAGACAAAGGAAACCATTCGTGGTCAATGGATGAAGATGACTGCTACATATTTCTTGCGATTCTCCTTCTTTCTGGTTACGTTCCACTTCCTCGAAGGCGCATGTTTTGGGAGAAAGATGCAGACTGTCAAAATGCAGCTGTTGCGGACGCCATCAGCAGAAATAAGTTCTACGACATATTCAGTTTTATTCATCTCTGTGATAACAGCAAAATTAATAAAAATGACCGGGCAGCAAAAATTAGAGAGTTCTATTCTTTGATCAATGAAAGATGCCAAAAATTCATGCCTTTGCAAAGGAATATCTGTATCGATGAAACAATGCTTCCTTATTATCGAAGGCATCCATCAAAGCAATTTATTCGTGGAAAGCCGATAAGGTATGGATTCAAGCTATGGACACTTGCAACTAGTAACGGTTACGTGATTCGTTTTGATCCTTACACAGGAGCCTCTTCTTCTAGTACTAATTTGTGCTTGGGGCCCTCAGTTGTTTTAAAATTAATCGAAAGCCTGCCTGATTTACCGTTTCACCTTACATTTGATAATTTCTTCACAAGTCTCCCATTGATTGAAGAACTCAGTCGAAGAGGAATTGAAGCCTGTGGAACTATTCGTTCAAATCGAATTGAGAATTGTCCACTCATTGACCCAAAAAAGCTGAAGAAAGACGGACGAGGCTATCTGGACTTCCGGAAAGATGAGACAACCGGCCTATTGGTTTTATAATGGCATGATAACAATATCGTCACTTTGGCTACGAATGCTGACACCATCGAGCCTGTATGTAAAGCACGTCGATGGTCCAGAGAAGAAAAGAAGTTTATCGATGTTCCCATGCCCAAAGCAATTCAAACATATAATGAAAGCATGGGCGGAGTAGATCGGTCTGATCAGAATATTTCTTACTACAGAATCAGTATGAGGTCCAAAAAATGGTGGTGGCCGTTTTTCAGTTACTGCATTGATATGGCAGTTCAAAATTCGTGGATTTTATATAAAAAGGCCTCAACATATGAGCGCGAGCCGCTGGATCTTCTAACTTTCCGCCGGCAAATCGTAAAACCTTGTTGATGTCTCACAAGAGAAAGATCTTACCAAGGCCATTATCCCGTCAACAGAGAAGTTTGAAGCGAAGGGTTCCCGATGATGCAAGATACGACGGAAAAATCATTTCCAGTGTGACATGACTACTAATAAGCGATGTGCTTTGTGCGGAAAAAATCGTAGGGGCTGTCAGAAGTGCAACATTGGACTTCACAACCACTGCTTCAATGTTTTCCATGGTGCTTTATAGCTTTAACAAAAAAATCTATGTGCATATGGCAGTGTTTTGCATTTGGGAATTCATATTTCTAAATTTATATATTTTCTACTCATTTTTCGTTTTCCTCCATGAGTCACGCCTGGTCTATTACTTGTTTGAGTTTCTTACAACCAAGGCAACTTGATTTAAGCCTATACAAAACCGTAACTAGTAAAATAAACCGCTATGAGAGAAAGAAGTGGATTGGTCGAATCATTGAAAGTAGAACGTGAAAAAGTTGTTCACGTACCCACTCGATCCCACCGCACCCTCCAAGGGTGCAGTCTGAGATCATGACCTTTCGAACTTTTTTGGATATATGCACTATAAAATTATCTTAGTTTGATCAACCTGAAGACATATAACTAGTTTTTAACCGAAAAAATTCGAATTAAATACACTTGGGTCTTAATGGGATAATTTGTTTACGATGGTATATGATGTGCATGTACATCATGATCACTCGGTAAATTTGTAAATATATATCTCATGTATTTTTATTGATGCTAAACTTTGCGTATGCATATGTTACACGTGTTATCAACGCTTACTTGTAAGTGCCCTTGCGGCCATCGCTTTGCGTTTTCTGTATATTTCAGAATAAACATTTATGACTTATGACTTATAAAGCAGATTATTGCCGCGCGGGAGATAATATCTACTCCAATGCACTAGGAGGAGCATAAGTTATGCCGAGTATGAGTTCTCTTGTCCTGCTTTAGCGCAGACTAGATCTGTGAACAGACATTTACATGACTGATCAAGCTAAATTTCTATTCAAATACTCTTGATAATCATAGACATGTCAATCACCATCTGTCCTTGATCATCACAGCACGTCGTCAAATGAAATTCTCCACGCAAATCGTGCATGAGATTGCTTCATCATAGCATTCGAGCTCGTTAGATTTAAAGGACTCTCACCCTACGGGCTCGGGCATTTAAGATATCTAACTCGTGGAATGCTATAAAGAAGCAATCATGCACTAGTTGCATAAATAACTATTGTGCGTTATTGAGCTATCGTACAATGTGGAAAAAGGAAGGCAACAATGAATCCCGTAATGATGATTTCTCTATCTATGCACGTGAAAGACATTTTTGAAACCTCAATCAGCGTATATCTACATGTGTATTCAAAGCATTGTTGCCCAGTTCATTTCAATTACGCACAATAGCATTACCATAGATTTTTTCGGACAACAATGTAGGACATTTTCAGGCGCCTACGCGCCCTCAAATGTCCTACATTGTTGCCCTCAAAAATCCATGTTAATGTTATATTATCAGCTAAATAAAACATTAAATAAAATGTATTGTAGCTCATATTTCAACCTCCTCAGAGCTAATCTATTCTGCATTTTTCATCAAGTTGAGCAGTGTAATGGTCATTGTTCAACTGCAAGTCTGACGCTTAGAAAATTGAAACAATGTCGTTTCGGAAGAAAACAAATTTGCTTGCTTTGAGTATTGACTTGTACGTTGAGAAGATCGCGGTGGAAATGTTTATAAAGTGTTAAAAATAAATTTTGTAAAATAAAGTTTATAAATGTTTTTTTTTCAATATAGGTGAATTTATCTGATAAATTGTCGAACTTTTGTTGTCGTCGCTGTAGTTCATTATTCCTTGATAAATTTAGTTGGATAAACACTAAAGCGCACAAGAGCTGCCTAGTAAAATAAACCGAGCCTTCTTTCATGCACAGACACTTGTCTATGATTCAATGCCTCTTGAACACTTCTCAAGCTCTCAACGGATGCAAATTTAAACATTTTTTGGTAACTGTTGTAGACCGAAAATCTTCGCAAATAAGTAGAAGAATTTCGTTGCATTCCTTTGCTTAATACGTTTACTCGTACATATGTACTTTTCCGCTCATCCGCAGGAAACAACAGCATGAAGCTCGCTTATTTGGAGTCACAACATGTCAACTGGAGGGTTCAGGATTGCACAAGCTGGACGCACATCCCCAAATCAAACAAGCTCGCTGAGAAAAAGACTTTCAAGTCAAGTAAGGGGTGTTCGTTAACTTCGACACGGATTTCGAGACATTATTTTTCAGCGTCTAAGTGTCTATTGCAAAGACTTGAATGAAAACTATGCCATTGATGTCAAGTCTCGTCGTCATCATCGAGTTAGCGATCAATATCGCTACCATAGATATCTAATTTTTAATTAAATGAATCATGTCTATCTGCTGTCATTCACGCGATGCCGTTTCCTACACCAACATCACCTCGATCACCGATTTCGGCTACTGAAAGAACTGTTGTTCATGTATTGGTACACCACTATCGATCGCAAGGGACATCAGCTTCAATCATAAAGAAAAACCTGCTTCAGATTGATGGTTGGAATGTTACGGAAGGTGGAATAAGAAACATGTGGAACAAGGAGTTGGAAGAGATTGTGGACAGAAGGGGAAAAGGTGGAGGAAGACCATCACGATCACCAGAAACGAAGAACATCATCATCGAGAATCAACAATATTCGATCTCCACCATTCAAAGATTAGTCAAAGAGCAGCGCGATCAGACCATCAGCAGGTCAACAATCTCAAATGAGTTTAAGCGAAATGGTTTGAAATCTCTTCGCTACGGATATGTGGGCGCCTTAAAAACGTTTCACATTGAAAATAGTTTGGCCTTTGCTGATCGCTTTAAGGACGAACCCGTAGAGTTCTGGGAAAGATGCCTCTTCACTGATGAGAAGATGTGGGAGCTGGACTCAGGAGGTGTGAACCGACAAAATAAGCGTCTGCGAGCCCATAGGGCCTCTGAGGTTCCACCGATGGATAAAGAACAGTATGCAAGAAGATGGCATGTCTGGGTAGGTCTATCGGTCAATGGGCTCTCTAATCTTGTTTTCCTCTCACACTCGGTGGATGGCAATTCATACAGAGCTCTTCTGATGGACAACATGGACAACTTCAAGCAGTTATTCCCTCAATGGAACACCATGATATTCGAAGATGACTGGGCTCGTCCACACACAGCTGAAGAAAGCGTGAAGTTTAAAGAGCAGCATTTTCCGAACTTTTTTCGGACACGTCTTCGTGAGAAGGAGCATGAATGGTATGCCCCTTCAAAGATGGATGACTTATGGCCAATTGAACGAATATGGCGCCATCTGGTTAACGTCGTCTTCAATGATTGGCCATTACCTGGGTCTGATGATGAGTGGAAAGAAAGGATTCAGTCTGCGTGGGACAATGTCTCCGTGGAGTTGTGCGTGCGACTTATCCATGAGATTTCGACCAGACTTCATCAGATTGCCAACAATAATGGCACAAAAATTCATCCGTCTTGGCGATGCAAAACCTCACAGCATCGGTGCAGGTGCAGCATTTGTGATCCGCACGATTCTAGTGATTCCTTCACAGAAGATAGTGAACTTCTCCTGACGGAAATTGAATCTCAGGAATATGATAGTGAATAAAGCAAAGCCAAAGTGTCTTGTTTTTGTTTAAAAGAAATTCTACCTGATCATTTTGTTTTTATTTCGCTAGTAGGGGTCACATACGAAAGACACAGTCTGGGAAGTATATTTCATTCATAGGGAAAACTTCAGGGCGTTAGAAACTTATGAAATAATTATCTAAAAACCGCGTCGAAGTTAACGAACACCCCTTATGTGTAATCTGTCTGTAGTCTACTGTCGCCAACATTTGTAGTTTCTACTTTGCTTCGAGTTATTATATATAAAATATATGATAATGAGTGCAGGGTCCTACACATGTGCGCAGTGGTTTAATCGAAATAAAGCCTGCATGGATTTATTACAGAACAAGCAGACAATGGCAAGTTAAATAGTGAAGGACAATAAAAGATGAACAGTCAAACGATCATTCCTGTCCAGTGGTTTTCAAATCCACATCGGACAGTGAAGTATTCTACTCTTCTACAGGATGGCTGTTCTGTCAGACTCATGGAATCCTTCATTTCATGTGCTGAACGGTTTCACATAGCTGGCTGAACGGAGTCCCGTAGGGGACGGAAGATAATTGCTAACAGAAGAGAATGCGGGTAGATTCTCACAGCGCCTTGAAGGATACACGGTGGAGCGGACACTGCAACATAAACAGCACATCAGCTTCCACAACTTTTCACATCTCATTCAATCCATTTTTTAACGTGAATTATTTACGGAGTCCTCGCTTTCACTGCGAAGGGTCATGTGTACTGTTGAATTCAATGTGAAACTTCAATGAGTGAGATTCCCAAGGATCTTCATCAAACATGTCCTCTCTCTCTCTTCATTCTGCATAGACACTCAGGGGCACTGCGTTGTGCAACAGGTTCAAGGCAAGACGGAGATTCGAGCAATGCTCGGTCAGCAGACATTTCCTGCACGAATCCTCGTCAAAATGGTCCAGATAACCGAGTTGCATGGATGATGACTAAATAATCCCTTTGCCCCTGAAATGGTTTGAGATAGTGAAAACGTGGACAATCAAGCCATCAGAAGCAGCAACAAAAGCGTACCTCATACTTGACACCATAGAAGACGTGATGCCAAGAATCGGCGTAGGCGGATGGAGTGGAACAGTTGGATAAACGCTCTGTCAATGCGCCGATTTCTTTAAATTTGTGCAATTAAACTCATTTTTGCATTCCGCTTAATATCAATGCTCAAATCGTTTGATTGGGGCTTGAAAATGGACTTTCAGGTCTTTCTGATGAGGTCTCTTGAGGCACAGCGGCTGTTTCTGGCCTTGCGATCTTTCTGTCGTATGGTCATTGGAAGTCGGAACTAAAATTATCACAAGGCTCCATGTTAAAGGTCTGACTGCGTCTACACTGCCTGTAACCCGGAGGGGAGAAGTGATGTGTAATATTCATTTTGCAATGGAGTGGTGTGGTGCTTTCAGAGTCATTTCGGCCCGTTGCAGCTTTGACGCGATGCTGCGCACGCAGTTCAGAGATGCACTCACTCAGGCAGAAACTGACAAGTGGTCACATGTCTTTAAATTGATGCAGTGAGGCCGGATCATTGTTTTTGATTATGACTCAACGAGCAGAATTGAAATGTGTGACACATATGTAACTTGTTACTTGAATTCAGGTCACTATCATACATGTTCGCAACGCACTCATCGCTTAGTAGGCAGATAAAAACAAATACTTCAGAGCAGGACATTTGTTGACGCACAATTTCAATGATAGTAAATCTACACAAAGAATGAAGGTGACTTCCGCTAACATTTTTCGCCAGTTTCAAAACATCTGACAATCGAGAGACACTTCACATTTCCTAATTGTCATATTTAGCGATATCGACCGGCGAAGCACATCTTTGAAAAAATGTCAGTATTGGTAAGATTACACACTGCTTCACATCTTTCCTATGACAGATTCTGCTGATCTTCTAATAAAATCATTTTCCGACCTATTCTAACTGATGCTTGTAGGAAAGTATCTATTGAAAAGCTGCGCAACCTGCTTTGTCACACACATTTGCTTTCAGCAAGCTCACCGTGTTTCCTCTCTGAAACAGTTTTCTCTCTTCCATGATATTGCTGTTCATTGTGTGAGATGCGTTTTGACTACATCAACTCGTGGAATTTAAGCACCTTCAACGACTGGATTAAACTATCTATTGAATCGCTTATGATACACTGCTCCCCCATATTGGGGGGCTTGGACGGTGCTGACATGGTCATAATATGGTCAGTCCGGATACCCATCCTGCCGATTTCCAATGACACTCTCGGGACTCGACCTCTGGACCGAAAGATCGCTTAACCAAGGACTTAACCACTGTGCCACGGAGACCACACCTGTGTCATTGCCCAAACTGTTTAGACACAGCACAGGCTGAGGCACTGTACAACAGGTTGTATCCTGATAATCTTGAAGAGTGCCACGCACCAGACAGTTTGGTCCACTCCGAGTCGCATTGACAACCCCCTGTCGGAAGAAACGCAGGGCTTGCGGTATTAAGGAAATTGGCGTGAAATTGCTCAAGCCTGAGGACATCTTCCTATTCTGAACTCTACAATCTTCAAGATGATTCACAAAATGCTTTTTGTGACGCTAGGCTAGTATTTTTCACGAAGTAATTTTATCAAAGATCTGATATGGGAACTTCCCAACAAATAATTCAACAAAATTCCCAAAATTCTCATCACGAAGTGGTTAGCAAGTGATTTCCTGACGAAATGCCTCAGAATGGAAGGCTCTCAGTTATCTGGTCTGCATTAAAAACTCACATGGCATGTCCTCATCCATACTCTGAAATCGTTGCCGACGGTCACTGAAAGAAAAGGAGGAATGTCATATTTTTCTGACTGAACATGGCCGACAATGCCTCACCAGTAATGATAAATGAGAGCGATAATTCCTGCGAGGATGTAAAAACACAGGAAAAAGAAGATGGCGCCGAACACCGGAAGATAGTACTCGGAGTCTAAAATTCAATCAATGGTTCAAGGAAAGAAAATATCATTGAAATCTATGAACTTACAATCCAGAGATTTATTTATGACGAACTGCACCTGTTTCAGACGATTCTCAATCGGTCTATTCTCTGCTGTAATGAAGAAGGCAGACTCAAGATGGACGGAAAAACTTTCCATGCATTAATTCATATCCTTGTTGATTACAAATAACTCTACTATCAAATCAATCGGCTACCATGTTGACAAATATGCTTAAGATAGCATTTCACACTACAGATCAAAGCTATGCATCACAGTAAATTCAAGATCATTTCAGAGAGTGGGAAACGTGCACGGGCGTTTACACAATTACACGAGAAGAATAATAATGGAAGGACTCAACATTCCGCGCGCATCTCCATCTATGTTGATGAATGGTTGCTCGGGGCGGACGACATTCACTCTTCTATAATTTTCCATTTGATCTCTCTACTTATGTTTTCGATTATTAGTAGTGTGATGCGTACACTTTCTTACATCACTTTCATTTCACTTTATTATTGATTTTTTGAGTTTTAATCACTACTGATTCGCAATGTCTCTTATCCAATTTCTGGTGTGATCAACCCGAGAAAGGCGAAACGTCATCCTGTGTGTCTATATAAAATATACACACCATATCCGATGAAATTTTATTTTCATTTCTGAAAATCACAGTAAATAGAAGGGAAAATCAATCACCAATAGGAAAAGGTCGAAAAATCGCTATTTGCAAATACATAGAAATCCGACACTCTACAATAATGAAGAGCTAGAAGGGACATGCACATTGAAACAATAGAACGTCGTGAACATGCGTTGTCATGAGGCCTTTCAGTGTATGACAATGGCTAGGTAACGGTACCTAATCAGCATGCTCTGCAAGGATTCACGGTTAGCCTCATTCCCCCTAAACATGAATTATTTTAATGAAATAATCACGGAGATAAATTGGATTGTCTGCGTGTCTCGGTCTCGAGATGACTTTCCTCAAATCTGATCGTCACGGCCAGAATTAATCTCGAGAGACAGGAAGATCAACTTCACACAGAATCACACATTTAAGCCTGAATTCTGACCAGCTAGAACACTGCCCCCATTTTAAACGTACACAGTCAGTAAATTTCGATCGTGAAGAGTCGAATGGTGTGAATAATACTTCCATTTGACGAATTGATCACTTGGAAGATTGAGTCAAAGATAAGTACTTCCATTTGAAAGGCCGGTCTGCGATCTGACCGTTGAAGTTTACGTGTTCGCTGATGCGAGCTACTTCTGTAATGCGTGCGCCTGGAAAATCACACCAGCCAAAGAGAGACGAATGTCTATGTCAATTTTTATCATTTGCTACCATTGCCTGCCATGGCTGGAATAGGATTATGTCCGCTCTAGACTAACCCACATGCAAATGAATCTATCTCCGTGAATACATCTTACTCAATATCACCTCTTACGTAAGAATTTGCACTGCGTTCAATGGAAAATTGATCTTCTTGCCCCTCGAGACTAGTTCTGACCGCAACCATCAGTACTAATGAAAGTCATCTCTAGAACCAAACACGCAGACATGGCAATTTATCTCTGTGTTTCATCTCTCCTTCAACATAAAATTCTTTTAGCAAAATAACATACACGATATCACCTCAAGCAAGAATTTGCAACAATGACCGGTTTCACAAATTTGATTCTTCTTAAGATCAATTGACTTAAATCCGTGCCTGACCGAAGAGCTGAAAAATCCATCATCAAACAGTTATTCATTCGTAAACACAACCAAGAGTCGTATTTCTATGATAATATCTATTTTCAGTCATCAACTCCGTCATTGTGGACGACTTCTGATGCAGTTCCAATTAATGAAACGAAAAGATGCTGAACAGAGAAGAGAACGTCTGGTGTCTGACTTTTCAGCAAATAATTCCCTACTAGTCCGGCAGCCAGAACAAGTTTCTGCAGGGAACGAGACCGCAAATGAGACTTTCACATGATGATGTACATCTTCTGCCTACTACGAATCTGGACGTCTGCCGAGTTCTACCTGGTTCCTCTTCTTGTCAGACAGGATCAAAGAAAAACACAATTTAATCCAATGGGACGCAGATTAATTTCATTTTTTGGTTAAAATGAAATTTCCTATGGTTTCTCTTATCAACTGATAAGCATTAAGTCTAGAGCCACAATTTTTGACATGGAATCTTCCATCATGATTCTTATCATGTTCATGAACATTTATCCATGAAGCTAAGCACATTCAGATTTGGCAAGCATCATACTATCGCAAACAGCAACATGTTGGGTCACTTTATCCACATTGAACCTCATTCTCGCATACACAGCCGATTAGAATCATGATGATATCACATACACATGATAGGAAATGACCTGAAGACACATCATGCCGAAAATCATGGCTCTAGACTTAGTACTTTTCAGTTCAGAGAAAGCTTAGAACACTTCACTTCTACCAAAAGCTTCAATCTGCGTCTCATTGTGTTTCTCTTTGATTCTGTCTGACAAGAAGAGGAACCAGGTAGAACTCGGCAGACGCACATATTTGTAGTAGACAGTAGGTGTGCATCATCCAGTGAAAGTCGCATTTTCGGTCTCGTTCCGTGCAGAAACCCGTTCTGCCGAAATATACACTCAAGGAAAAAATAAAGTACCCGGTGTAAAAAGTTATGTTAACAGTGACAAATTTATCATTTCAGTCATTTTTTTCTACTCGTTGGTGTGAAATATGAACTTTAGAAGTTAAATCAGTAGTCAAACCATTAGGCCTCAACCACACAGCGAGCTTTTCCAAGCGTTTTGCAGCAAATACAAAGTCATCATTGCAGCATTTGTAGACTTCCATAATCCACGCAAAGCAAACTAGAGCGATTGATAGCTTGTGGACATGCGGTTACTCGAGACGCTTGGGACGCTCGTGTTTGCTTTGCTTTCAGTGTAGCTGAGGCCTAATGCTATGATTCCATTCATTGTTCTTTCATGCATACCGAGCTGTACTCTGTTCAATCCGCTAGCTACATACACCACAATCATTGACAGTATCGTAGCATTAGCAAATTAGTCATGGCGACACGTGGATGTGATTTGACTGAATTCCAGAGAGGTCAAATCTACGCCTTAAAGTTTCATGCGAATTTTTCAAGACCTAAAATTGCTGAGTGCCTCGAGATATCAGAGAACACAGTCAGAAAGTACCTACAGAGGCTATCAGCTGGTGGAGATGCTAAAGCAACCAATCGAGCTTCTTGTGGCCGTAGGAAAAATACAACTGAAGAAGATGACGAGGAAATTTTAACTTTCTCTTCGAACCTTTTTGCTCTGCCAGAGTAATTAAGGAAAACTTAAATCTAGAATGCACCAGAAGGACCGTAACAAATCGATTGCTGAGCGGTGGTTTCAAGGCATTTACACCAGCTAGAAAGACAGCCTTGACAGCAGATCATGAACATCGCAGATTGGAATGGGCTACAGAAAAGTCATCGTGGACTTTGACGAGGTGGAAGAAAGTGGTGTTTTCTGACGAATCGAAATTCTGCTTGGGTCAGTCACGAGTACAGTATGTCCGTCGATCGATAGGAGATCGGTACACGGATCGCTACGTCTGCCGTACTCCGAACAGATCTGTCGCGCATGTAATGGTGTGGGGTGCATTCTCAAGTAATGGACATACGAGCCTGGTGAGAATTCAAGAGAGATTGGATGCCCAAAAGTACATCGACATCCTTGAAGGTAATCTTCTTCCAGTATGGAATACAATCACTCAAGCAGGTGGCATCTTCCAGCAAGACAATGCACCGATATATTCGGCGAACCGGACGAAACTGTTCCTTCAACACAATGGAATCCCTACCTTAGACTAGCCTGCATTTAGTCCCGACATGAATCCCATCGAACACGTGTGGGCACAGATGGAACTGAAACTCCAAAGAGAATATGAGGACCCAGAAGACAGTGACCAACTCTTTGCTACGCTTGATGTCATTTGGAATGAACTGATGGATGATGTCAATTATCGAGCTTCTCTTATCAGTTCAATGCGTGATCGCGTAGAAGCAGTACTGGATGCTGAAGGTGATATTACGAGATTTTGACTGTTTTCTATGTACTAGTACGCCTTTCGTGACTTTATACGCGTATTGATATTGTTTCTGTGATCGACTCTGAAGCACAAGTAGTGCATATTGTCTTGTTGTTTTCGAAATAGAGTAAAATGTCTAACCGGGTACTTCATTTTTTCCTTGAGTGTATCTGTAACATTTACTTCAACAATTCAACGAGACAATGGCGTCGTTCAATAAATATTTCATGATTGTGCAAGTGCCAGATCACTGACATTAAATGATAGAACACATGCACACTTTCCAATAAAGTCGTTGACAGTGACGCTATTGAGTTATGAATTCTTATGACGTCACTTCTGATTTGTTATCAACATGACGGGTTGAAAGATAACACTCTCCGAACTGTGTCGGATCTGTCTTCAAATCGGATGTTAGCACTTTATTTGTCCGACAACCAGCGCGAGCCTGTGCAGGGAAGAGGTCGGAAATGAGATTTTCTGTATTGTCTCTGATTAAGTAAGTATTAATTCTAGAGTCCTAATCAGCTCATCAACTCCTTTTTCTATGAAGCTGAATTTATTCAGGTCCAGCAGGCCTCTTAATGTCGGCAATCACAACATCTTGACAAATCTCAGCCACATCTACCTACATTCTCGCATGCGTCACCAGGAGAATGATCACAACACATTCACATGAGACATTCCATGCGACCTTATGATGCAGACAAATATCACTTTTGTGAATGTTACATTCATCGGTATTGACACTTGCTGTTGCTGTGTTCATTAGCTGAAGTTCAGCCGGCAGAAGAACGAGTTTCTGAACGATGATGTGGAAGAGAACATGTAGAAGAGCAGCATGTTGCTGAACATTCAAATAATTTGTGGATTTGACTTTAAAAGTGACTGCTTACCATCCTTGTCTTCAAGACTGGAAAATTCAATTAAATTTTTCAGAAAGTGTGCTACTCCAGATCATATCTTGCATGGTATAACATTGCCAACCAGCAAACGATCAGGTCGAACAATTTTTGATTCATACAAAACCAAACGCCGATGTGATGCTTTCTTTGTGTTTATGTCATTGTATTTAAATGGGTACATTGATCTGTCAAGTTTATTTCTAATGTGATTTGATTGTAAAATTTGACTTATGACTTATGTTATCATTTGATTTCTATTTATGGAAATAAAAAATTTCTATTCTATTCCATTCTTTCATGTATATCTACTGTATTCATGTATCGTGAAGGCATTTTTGTGACATTCGATTAAAGGAATAAAAAAATCGATTATTAAAAAGATTTTGCTAAATAGTTCTCACAGTTTTGAACTTTAATTTGTCATCTTCCACGATAAAGTGTGATATTCATATTCAGATGTAAACAGATTCTTGGATTGGCGGTTACGAAGGAGTTGTCATGGAAACCGAACATCCAGTCCATTAGCAAGCAGGCAGCTCAACGCATCGGTAGTCTCAATCATGCCAGCAGCTATCTTCCACCTCAGACTGTCTACAAGTCCACTATTCGTCCTCTGATGGAGTATTGTTGTCATCTGTGGGCCGGCGTCCCACAGGCACATATTAACTTCCTTGAGCGGGTTGAGAAACGTGTCAAGAATCTTATGGGTGAAAAACTTGCTAGCAAGTTGCAGCTGCTCTCCGTCAGACGGGATGTTGCTTCACTCAGTCTCTTCTACAGGTACTATTTCGGTAGAAGCAGCTCTGCAGTAAATGAATGCGTACCCAAAGCTGATACCTTTTCCAGAAGCAAACGCAGAGCTAATGCACTCACATGCTATCATGCGAGCTTAGAACGCGCACGTACTGTGAGTCGCTCAAAAAGCTATCTTGTTCGCACGACACAGCTTCGGAATCAGCTTCTCCAGACCACTTTCCCTGACCAATACAATCTTGATACTTTCAAGAGACGTTCAAACAGGTTTCTGATGGGGAAACTTAATCAGATAAGAAGATTTGTTATTTTTCTTTTACACGTCAAAAATAATAATACAATTTATCACTTTTTCATCGAGTAACCCCTAGCTTTTTTCATGGGTCGTAGCTGTGCGGGGGTCGAACACTGTAAAAAAATGTCAGCTTTTCAATAATGATTCGAGAACACACCGCGCATATTACTCAGAAATCTGTGTAATTATAGACTTGTATGCTATTTTGCAACACGACAGCTATCCCTGAAAAATTTTGGATAACATGAGAAGATGTTCAGCATATTCGCGACTTTGCCTTCTTTTTGGTTGATGCGTGATATTTTCTATCAATTTCTTCGGTGTTTCCGTGTCAAACACGTTTTTGTGATAATTGTTTCGGAATAAGCGTCTAATGACTCATGACTTGCATGCATGCGTTCTCACACTGGGAGTGTGGGAATCTGCGCAAGTAAACAGCCTATTTGTCAACAAAATTCCAAATAGAAGGCGCGGCCACGATTCAGAAGCGGCTGCCATACATACATAGAATGCTCTATTTGCCCGTGAATGACATCTGCTCATA
Organism: Prostheceraeus crozeri; assembly: GCA_907163375.1. Classification (NCBI taxonomy): domain Eukaryota; kingdom Metazoa; phylum Platyhelminthes; order Polycladida; family Euryleptidae; genus Prostheceraeus; species Prostheceraeus crozeri. The sequence continues at coordinate 57,425 of CAJQUW010006147.1, read as the reverse complement.
GATAGACAAGCGCATCCATTCCTGCAATAACACTTTGATACTGCATTGATGAGAATTATGATAAGATAGGTTGACTGCAGCAAACGGGAGGTAGTTGAGCATGCTTGGAGTTTTCCAGGAATCTCCCTCAAAAACTATTAGCTGCTGTTGATGTTTATTGAATATCCGGGACCAACAGGAGAAGGTCCAGACTAGGCATGTAAATGCACCAAGCTTTCGCGAGACTCCTCGCACCTTCCAGGCTTACACGGTGGCTGCATACGTCAAGAGAGAGACGTCACTTATCATAGTGTCGTCTATGTACATTGCACAATGCAGTGATGACAATGCATCATTCCTTTCAGATAAGTTAGTTCAATTTCACATCATCAGAATATAAAATATTTATTTGAACGTTATATAGATTATTTCACCATAATGCCTCAGCACAGGATGATTATGCTAGTCATTATCTGTTATCTCTACTGATTAACATACACCTCGATAATTATCTGTCAACGTATTTGATATCAACGAAGTAGTGTCAGCGTTATCGTCTCCTGCTTGTCCTCAAAGGAAAATGCTACCGCAATTCTCGGCCTAAGTAGGTTATTGGATCCATCCACGGGGATCTGGAAACTTTTACAGACAATGTTCATTTATTGTAACAAGATCTAGGTACTTCTGAAAACCTGAGTATTTTGCAATCCCCGAGAATGAGGCAGTTCATTATTGCAAATTTGCTCTGGGGTTCTTCTACAGATCAGTCTGGTGGTCCTACAAATTAGCTTCTACGAATTTTAGGATATTTTGTAGAAATATCGCTCTATGAATCAATGCAGTCATTCCACTGATCAAAAGATTAAAATGTGGATCACCATTTCCAGTGTTTGATTGAGTTTGTGATTATCTTCCCATAGCCACTTACCTGCACCAGTGCCTGAAATGCAGATCTCATTTTGTAGTTACACAATCATAAGCGGTTTCCCAGCGTAAAATATCAATCAAGACTTACTTGCTGAGGGTTTCCAGAGCACTGAATTACATCGATAAAATAACATGAAATACACAGCATGCAGATGTAATGCATAAGTCTCATTAGTCTTCGTTATTATTGTTATTGGTTGATATCAACAACTTCTAACAGAAACAAAGAAAGGCAACTGAGGTGCACAAACATGCGATCTTCAGACAAGGGATGCGGATATTTCTCAGAGTTTTCAAAACTAGTGCAATTCACGTACATCCCTTAGTGTTTTGCAGAACTCGTGCAATTGACGTACATTTCACACTACACTTTCATAACTCCCGCATGATTGCCGCATATGGTTGTCCATTGAATGAGTTGACACGGAAAAGCACTATACAAGTATCTGATTGCATAACTCAACATGCAAGCAAGTACTGAACTTGAATGAGGCTCGGCATGAGCAAATGTCTGATTGACATTGAAGTGTGTCAAAAGCACCTATTGAAAACGTCAAACTTCGATGCAAACTCACGAATCTGAGTGATCGAATAACTGAAAGATTATCGTCGGAACATTCTGACTAGCAGACGTTGCAACCACAGGATGGGAATTTTCATTGACTGTGGTTGATGTGATCAAGTTATCCGAAGAAACAAATTATTAACTTAGCGAACCCGTCAAGCATTGTAGGATCGCTTCTAGCGACATAATATGCCATCAATATTTGAAGCAGATTCAGCTTTTTTAAATGCAATCTACGATTTCACATCTTTGTTCCTTCAATTCATTGTTTCAATTTCACATGGTTTGCTGGTTTTTGATCAATTTTCCATCATTGGCTTCTAAGTCAGTGCTAAAAAGTCTTGTACTGAAAATCCAACAAAACTGCTTGGAATTCCTTGAGTAGAGCCACTTGAATTCACTGAGAACAGCACCTGGGAACTCCATGATTCTAACACTTTGGAATTCCTCGTTGCAACAGCTCGGAAGCTATAACCACTTTTTTTAAATTGGAAACACAAATAAAACTACAACAACAGAAAATGTAAAATATAAAATTAATAAAACTGTGAGAATTTGTCAGTAAGCAAAAGCACGCACGATTCTACGAGTACATCATAGAAGACTTACTGTTTGTAGGGAAGATGGTGAGAGCCTGATTGGAACACGGGGCATTATTTGGAATCAGAACAAACACGACATAGAAGGAAGGCGTAGTTATTCTCTTCCGCTGAAAGACGGAAATGCAGAATCATGTAAAATTCATCAAGGCATCTTGTAACAGCAGACTAAGAAATCAAAATTGTCCTTTTAGATTTCCAATCAAGCTTAATTATAGTGCACACAGACATAGGGCCTACAATAACAAACTCTTTATTTTCAGATGATAGCATTTGACTCATTTACAATGGTCCTCAATGTGACGTCGTCGGCCTCCAGTCACAAGCTGTTGCTGCACGAGAACACTCCAGAAACTTGGAGTTGTTGAAACCAAAGCATGAAGTTCTACATGTATAGTCGAGGCCTGGCAACAATAACTTGCGATTGGAGACCAATGATTTTCTTGAGATGAGAAACAAACTCGATAGCGTCTCTCCCGTTTGTCTGTTGCCGTTGGTCGACTTTGGATGCATCAATTACTTGTTTATATCAAGTGTTGTTATCATTTATTTACCAGGCGCTGCATCTCGTTGGTGGAGTTACTGGCATGTGGAGAGGATTGAAAAGGTTGTGTCACTCAAATGCTCAAAGTACATTTATGTCCTGAATCATTGTGTTTAGTGTGCACCAAGATGTTGTATAATTGACCTTTGATGTTGCTTTTTCATGGAAAGTTGCTCTCAGCTTCAGGAAAAATACATCGGCCTCTAATAAAGCCAGATGCCGCCGTTTAAGAATGCCTAAATGAACCAAAGGAATCGGAATTTTTACATTCGTAGTGAAGCTGCAATTGCTTCATTGTCTCATCTGCCTACTTACGCTAAATTTCCTCATGACATCCGTGAGAGACCATAATCGCAGTCAATCAAATGTGCGATGGTGCTATTTTACATGCAGCACTTTACAATGTTGTCTGGAAATATGTCTGACAATTCGCATAGTAACAGGGAAAAAGTCAATGGGTCTCAGTCAAAAGATGCTACCTCTGATGTAATATAATTTGGTGAACATCATCACTATCGCAATCATGATGGGGAATTCAAGAAAGCTTCATGATTTGATCATTCTCAAAGATGACAACTGTTCATGACATACCTGGATGGTGATAACTCCCTGCTTCGTCACGGTGGCATGCGTCCCTTTGAATGCAACATTCCGAACTAAGTCGAAAACAGGACACTGAAAGATGAAGACAAAATGAATGCAAAAACTGATGTGAAAAAAATTTGTTTTTTCTTCCCCCTATTCGGCCGAAAAATATTTACAATACTTTGCTTTCAGCAGATCGATGTGATAAAATGACGCAAATAAACCAGTGGGCCAGGATGAAGGAGGCGTCAGTCACTTCCTCAGTGACGACGCGTCCTGGCATTGATCGGCGCTTCAACTTGAATGTATTACAGCTGATTGACTGAAGGAAATTTATAAATAACGTCTGGAAAGCATGAAAATTGCCCTATCATAGAACGAAAAAAATATCAGGAAAACAAGCAAAAGTACATATATTTCTATTCTCTTCCCCCCCCCCCACATTTCTGTTGTTGACACCCGGAAGTGTTGCATCGTCCACGATCTTCTCTTGCTCCTACGGGGAGTCTCACTAGCGTCGCAAAGCGTTGAGTCTGTAAAGCTCTCTTATCTGACTTGTAGAACATTTGCAGCCTCAGAATTAGACAACTGCTCGTCAATTGTCTGTAGACAACAATCACACGAAGTTCATGATCACAGCTGTACCTTGTATTCTAACTGAGTGTCCAAGGCACCAATCCTTCATCCCAGGGTTCAAGTAAGACTTCTCAGTTGTGTTGTACTGTCATTCAGTGACAGATGAAGTCCATTCTAAATCCAATGTGACTAACTTTGGCAAAATTTGATGAACTTGGAAAACCTGAAAAATGTGGGGGGGAAGAATAGAAGTAACCATATTTGCATTATAGCATGCTGTCTGTGGTGACAAAATCAATGTCACCGAGAGAGACATCATAATTATGCAGCATGTCCCTACCTTGATGATTCCCTCCGATTTCATTTGAACAATTATCTAGAAATCCAATAAGACAGTGAGTTTAAGTTTCGAATTTCAACTCAAAATACAGAACGAGTATCACAATTGGAGACAGCACACTCGAATTGTATAATTGGACACACATTGCTTATCATGAACTGTGATATGGGTTTTGAAGTGCTAGCCTCGAAGAATTTGAGGGACGGGGAACGAAAGGTTCACAGAATTAGATTCATTAACTCTTTCCGTTTACTAGAAGTGAAGACAATTCAAAGCGATGGCACCGCCTGGAACTTAGTAAGTGGGCGAAAAGGAATTCCTAAATACCTTGCAGAGATAGAAATAATTCGTGGTTCGCTTGCGAATTGCTGTGAATTCCATCAAAGTGCTTCAATTGCCATGATTCCTTCAGATTCGAAGATTTCAGATCACTGCGCACACGTCTTCTGGTAAATGTTGGACCGCCTGATGATTAGTTAAGAAGATAGCAGGTGCACGAAAATTGGTTCACCTGATGATTTCACCATCATCTTCGCAGACTTCCTCACTGCATACACTGAATGCAACTAAACAGCGATGTGTGTTTTGTGTGTCCGCAGTGATATTGCAACACGCACGCCGCTCACTGACTAGTGTCCAAAAGCCGACTGACAGGAGACTGAGTGGCATTCCTATTAGTATGCGTTCATCCTGTCTAGGAACAGTGAAGGAGCAAATTGTCTAATTCTGTGGAAAGGCCCCTTTTATTATTATTTTACTCATTTTACCAACAAGAAGCAGCCTTCGACATGACAGAGGAGCTGTAACTCCCAAGACATCAAGATTACCAGTCTGCAGTGAAGCATCAGAGAAAGGAGGCACATCTCGATTATCGACGATACCATCCGAAGATGTCCAAAGAACATCCAAACAATAATGGCACAATCATGTCATTGACAATTGCTGTCATGTGTCACATGTCATTGACAGGCAGAATGTTTGCTGCTTTCATCATCATCTCGTGACCATTATGCAATCAATCTTACAAGTTTTGCTGCTCTTTTACTTTGGATGACAAATTGTACAATCCTGACATCTTTACTAGTCATGCGATCTACAATCATCATTCAACCTTCGATTTCCACATCCTCTCCAGTTATTCACTAAGGTCAAATTATGGATGCATTTGGCAACTGAAAATATTTTATGGAGTTTTAGAACGGCGAAAATCACTTCTAGAGCCAACATTTAATTTTTAATGTTGTTTTATGTTTAATGTTTTATATTTAACTACCACAATCTTCTTTCTACCAAGTCGAATGAAGCTACCATTGATACATTCCCACGTACCCGATAATCACTCTGGACAACCATAAAGAACTTTTCTAACTAGTAGATATGATTGTTGGCAGCATCAATAAATGACGATTTACCTTGCCAGAAAACAGCGACGTAACCAGCGAGTGAAATCAATGACGAAGATAATTCATCAAAAAACATGCTACACGGATGCACTGAACATGTGCGAAGTCCGGTGGTTAGGCCTATGACCAAGCCTTAAAAGATCGAGCCGCTAGTATGAAATGTTCAGATAAAAGTGTCTTCATTCACAGCACTCAAGTCGGGGACTGATTGACTCCTGTGCTAGCGGCAGAGAATAACATAGTGATGAACACTTTGTATAAAAACCACGTTGCTTAAGTTCTTCAACTACTGAACAGCAAGAAAAATTATCATGGAGATGTTGCTGCTGACGTGACTTAGATACAGTCTGTATGAACGTTGAACCACGGATGCCTGAGACAATGCATTACTAAAACTATCGTGAATGATTCAAAACAATGCCTCTCGTTTATCTATTGGTGCATCGCAATTATTTTCTGCTGAATAGCTTCTGATTTTGTGTCAGAAAGCAAGATTGCATCAAGGTCTGTGATATCAACTACTCAAAAGGCATAGTAGCGCTAGGGCGTGAAGTTCTTGTGAATATGAATGAATTATCTTCACACTGTAGAAATAACATTCAAGAAGGTTCTGGTTATTGAATATTATTTCCACCGAAAAATCGTCAAAGATGAATAAATGACCAATGACAATTATTATGAACAGCTAATTAATAATATAACAGATTTAGTAAGCAGTGAAAGTTTGTGTGTCCGCATAAATTATGCCAAGAGGCCAAGGGGTGTTCAGATACACAGGAGATCTACATAGTTTATATTTAACTTGTTTCTGTAGTTCGTTAAATAGCGGTCTACATCATAAGGTAGTAGCCACAACATAATCCTGCCTCCGCAAAGTTTTGGTAGGAGTTCCCATAAAAGACTGGTTATTTTAATCGCATGTCCTCCTGCCATGGAGATGTAGTTTCTCCTACCAAGGCTAAATCAGCTTTTGATTCCTTTATTTTGACGCATGTTATCGGTGGAGTGGAACCCTCTTCACACACTGACAACTGTCATCAGAGGGTAGAATCAACGATCTCTAGTGAGGATGGTGGGACCTCCCCCAGCAGTCTCGAACCTTGGACATTCTGCGCATTGCACCGAACCGCAACGCTCAACCAACTGAGCTATCCTATCATCTCAAGTACTTTGTCCTTCTGACATAGTGACGGAGAAAGCACTTTTCTAATATTCTCTATATCCGGGTGATTAGGTAGTCCAGATGCGCAAGATTTTGCTGTCAATGATCAAACGTTTCAGCAGTTCTCCCTTCATCCGCAGAGGATCTCTGGAACTGTATATAAGACAAGTTCTCAAGAGTTATTGAGTTCGGTGTAGTTCCTCCAACAGATCTCTCTACCATGCTCAACACTCACGTGAGTTGATTGGACGGACATGTACATGCAACTATCATCATCAGAGTCCGCTATCAGACGAACAGAGTTGACGCCGTCAGGAAAAGTGAACTTGTAATACTTGGGCTCCGAAGGGGACAGAGAGAAATTCATGCCTACGCCGAGCCTGTTGGAGGAAGAGAGAGATAGAGAGACTGATGAGCAAGAAATGCAATTCAAGCCTTACATCAATTCAAAATTGGTGAGAGTGGTGGCGTTGAGATGATAGTGGAGAGGATCGCGACTGTCGGTCGAAATCTCCATGTAGATTGTCTGATTCACATCGTTGCCTTGTTTCTGCTCATCTTCAACCGGACACAACGTGCGGCTGACTTCCTTGTAGAAATATCTGTGGAATATGTCAAACATGAACTGAGCTGATCGAATATAAAATCAAGAGAACATGCATGCAGCTGTAAAGTTGTCAAATACATTTCCTTCTTCTTTTTCCCATCCCTCCCTCACCCACTCAAGGTACAATGCCATACTAGCAAGGCAACTCTCACCAAGTCAGGATTAACAACCTCTAATGAGAGCGGTGAACCATCCAAGGTGGACAGACTCGAACCCTGCTTACTCCTCGTTTATAGCCTGCTATGGCCTCACAACAACCTCCAGAATTACCTGGTCTATCGCCCAGATACATGATTCTGCTTTCAACGACATCCCACTATAACAAAATCTAATACACAAGCTGACGCCCTTTGACAATACACTCATCTGTCATAACTTGAAAAAGTGATAACAATAATAATCTCTTTACTAAGCTTCAAAAGTCTGTAACCATCGTTGACACTAACAATCAAACGAACACACAAACGACAGTGACGGAAAGGGAGTTGTTCATAGTTGGAGAATGTGAAAGATAGCGACGAAGCGGATGAAGGATGTTGAGAGTATTCGCTCTGCTTCTTGGTGGTCCAAGATTTCGGGAGTTGTGAGTTCGTCGAGAGGCTCTGTTGACGTCAAGTCATTCCCACAGGATGATAAAGGGGCTACTTGCTTAAATAACCGGATACATACTGTATCGGCAACGGTTCGATTGCAGATGAGCGTCATCGCTCACATCGAAGAAACTGTTCAAAGAGGCGATCTGGGATATTTCAAAAGCATGGGAATGCACATGGAAGGATCGATCTAATGAGGGAAGCGCAAGTTCGACAAGTCAAAAACGGTGGGGATTTGGACAAATATATGACGAGCTGACATTAAACAGCCTCAACAATCTTATTTTACTTTTCCAGCATTCATAGATATTGAAGAACCATAAACAATCTTAAACTTGTCAAGTCAACCGCATTTTGCGGGTGACATCCGCAATCGAGGGTCTTCTCACGCAAATTCGCAATTGAATAAGTGATGCTGTCGAAATATCTAATTTAATATATTGATTGTCTTCATGTGCGATAATCCAATATCAGTCATATTCGTTGTGAAGGTGAGCTATAGAATTAGCGCTGTTATCAATCTTCCAGAGTTCTTCATCACCCGGCTTGGGAGAGACACAGTTACAGCGGTGCTCACACCTGATAGTACAGCATAGAAAGATGTCCGACATAAAAGTGATAACGTAAAACAAATGATTGTCTTATAAATCCGAACGGTGTGGCCAAAAATTAATTGACATTGTTTCGAGGACTACAACACAAAAAATCATTACAAAACAAGTGAATAGGCATTGTCTTAATTCTTTAATGATCATTTCTAAAAAATCGCAAACCAAATTCATCAAAAATAAGAGCGCCATCATTCGGTCGAACAGACCTTGACAGGCATGCAATTTTCATCTTAAAAAGGAAACAGATTCAAACTTACGCAAAATCAAGATGAAGCGGCACTTGCCAAGAGAGTATTGAACGCTGCTGGCGAACAACAACCATCAACGGGTAATCAGCGTTTGCATTGTTACTTCCAATGTGAACCCTGAAAGCTTGAGTCTGAAATGTGGAAATGTAAAAACTTCATAATTTGTGTGACAACACAACGCATCACTGTCGTCAATACAGTGCATCACTGTCATCATCGTCAACACAACGCATCACGTTGTTTGGTGCAATGTCGTTTGGCGCTAGTGAAAACATACTTCCACGGAAGCCAGGTTCGACCAACTAGGATTCTCTGATACTTCAGTTCATCGGTTATCACGATCAACAACAGAAACAATAACTCAGATCAAGAGATGGTGGTTTTTGCGGCGTCATGATGTATGAAAAGCAATTGTGTTCTCTCCTTCTCGGAAGGAGGCGGCACTATTTAACTGAGTGTTCATATTAAGCTAACGGCTACATTAATGATAACTGAAGTCATTCCGAAATGTCAACAGAAAGTCAACACTAACCAGGGTTGGCTGGTAAAAACCACCATTTTTCGGTTAAAACTGGCAGAAACTGGCTAAAACTATTTTTCCAGCATTACTGCTTCAGTTATGTGGTAGCATCATCGTCACTCCTGACTTAATTGATGAACGTTAGTCATAATAAGTTTATTTTACTTTTTCATCATTCGAAAGACATTCAGACCAGTATTTTCACAATTCAAACTTTATCAATATCAAGTTTCAATCAAGAATATGCTCCAAGCATAAGTGCAAGAACATGAATTATTATCACACATATTGTTATAAAGCTATTGTGCATCCTTTACAACGTGCACGCTTTTTGTTGCTTTATCAATTTCATTCATTATAAGATGCATCAAACGTCCATGTCAGTAGGAAATCACTTGGCTTTATATAGAAAGTGTTTTTGCCGGAAAACAAGTATTCCATGAAGCTAGAAGGGAAAGAAAATGTAAAAATCCGGTCACAGATTTCTGCGACTATCTTGCCCACTGGCTTCATAGCATTGCTTGTCTTCTAAATCTATGGCAAATGTCCCATACCCATCGTGATTATACGAATATTTCTATGAAATTTATCCTGCACTCCCAGGGCAAGATTAAAGATGTTCTAGCAACATTTTTCATGTCATGGAAATTTGCCCTCACATATTTAGAAGACTATGTTATATTAAATGAATTTAATACCAAAACGTTTTGATTTCAGCTCAAAATACGAAAATTCGAAAAACTTTAAACAAATTTGAGTATCAAAATAAATGAAAATAAATGTCCCGATTGTTAATCGCTCTCAGATTCTATTAACAACGACAAATTTTGCAGCTTAGAGGAAATGTTCTTTTATAGAGATCATGACTGTTGTAGGAACATACACGCACCTTGTGTACCACGCTTTATCAAAATTGCTGCTGCGAACTATGTCATTGAATTATAATTATTAATTGCTCTTCCAAATTATGATTATCTGCTCCATTCACAGGCATTAGCAAATTTAGTACATTTCTAAAAAAAGTAGAAATGCATTCTAAGTGACTGTTGCACATTGCTTGATTTGGGAGCTGAGATTTTCCGGTGGAGAGGCCTTGTGATAGGGTGTTCTCTCTGCATTCATGAGGCCAGGGTTCATATCTAGATCTGATCAAACCGAAGACTTTTAAAATACACTCTGCATTCTTGCAGAAGAACAGATGAATGACAGTGGGATTACTGAAGCTCGTCCACATGAAGAAAGTGGCTGCTCAATTTGGATCTATGCATAGCCCGTTTTATTCATATATTTATTTTCATTTTTTTAGATTTAACGAATTCACATTTTCTCACCTGGCAATTTCTATTAAATGGAACGACGTGGTGCTGAAGTCTACTTTTGTTCTAAAGGGTACAAGAAAAGGACAGAGCAATTATAAACAAAGGCAGCATCGCCTGTCGTTTGTGATAAAAACTGATATCATGTGGTTCTATCTGAGATTGAATGTGCTTTGTAACACTCATTATGTTATGGTCTGCAAGATAAGAGTTGCAATCTGCAAACCCGCATGGATCGTAATGTTCAAACCTCGACTTGCTGTCGATCATTTTGTGAAGAAATTGACTGACTTCGGAATTTTAGTTTTGGCCGATTTTAACCAGTTTTTACCACTTAGTGGCAAAAACCAGTTTTAGCCGGCAAAAAGCCAACCCTGACACTAACACACATATAGTACATGCGCATGTTCTCTTGTTTTCATGCATGTGTATATAATTGCTTTTGCATCATAGGATACATTATTATTCCATTGATAATTCCCCAAATTTCACTCACGCTTCGAAATTTTTTGCGATCACTGCAAAATGCAGCATGAAATCAAAAGATGCATCATGAGTTTCAATGATTGGAAAGTATTAAACTGACACCTTATTACATGAATTGTATGTATTATGCTTTAATATTCCCTATAATTTGATTTCATTAAAACATTCGATGTCCAGTCCGACTGCTTCTTAAGTCCGGTTTGAGCAAAAAGCCCGGTCCGCTGCACTTCTAATAATTGGTTTTCTGTAGGTGAATCTCAAGCTGATCACGTACAAGCATGCGTTTATGTGATCCCCTATACATTCTTTCAATAGATTAAGTACACAAAAATAATTAAATAGAATTGTCTGGTGTTTGTCAACTTTTTATGATTTACTACACAGATTCCGAATTCATCAAAAACTTACCAAATTACTCTTCTCCCGATAATTGAAGACGTAAATTCTTTGAATACCACGGCTGACATTTCCTTTGATGATTTTATTGAACTCAGCCTCGTCTGAATAAGGACTGATAACTAATTCGTAGCCATTCGTTGCAGGAACGGAAATTCCTACACAGATAGCCGCCAAAAGCAAGCAAATATGAATGCTCATAATTACATCAATGAGCTGGAAAAAATGAAAATGTCGTGTATAATTAGACAGGTTTGCGCTTAAGCGAATATCATTAAAAAACATTATTAGAGAACATTGGAGTGGCATGGAGGAGAGAAAGGACATCACCGAGTGGAAAAAGATTACTCAGGACAGAGATGAATGGAGAAGAATTGTGGACAAGATGCAATGAATGTATGACCAAATGGGACTGTTATTGACACTCGTGTTTCTGCAAGTATATTGACTCCTTCCACCCTCTTGTGTTGGGATCTATGTGGAGATAAATGAATAAATAAGTTATCATGATTTGACGGTAAATAAGCCGTTCATAGACTACTGTAGAAAAGGAAAATTTCAATAAGATACACGCACCGCATTCAGCGACATGACAGGCAATTAATACTCCGTGTATTCTGCAATAAAACTGTTGAATATAAGCAAGAATTCATTCCAATGATAGTTGGACTGGAAAATTCCAAGTGCAAAATGTCCATGTTGACATATTCTGCTGAGTAACATTGATCAGGAACCAAATAATTCAAATGAGCACGCACAAAGGCATAAAATATTAGAAAGATATATCGCTTTCAGTTGATGAAATATCCTGAGACCATAATCGTAGAGATTTCGTAAACACTTGAAGGAAGATTCGTTAACACTTGAAGGAATATTCGTTAACACTTGAAGGAAGATTCGTTAACACTTGAAGGAAGATTCGCAAACACTTGAAGGAAGATTCTCAAGCACTTGAAAATCGGCATACTCTGATTCACACTCTGACTGAACTTGTTGAAATTATGCTCGAAATTCTTCAAGGCAATGTACTTGACTCACAGATATTAAAATGTTAAACAGCACAGACTGAACAGGGACTATCTTAGTAGTACCTGGACTGAATCGCTACAAATTGAAAATCAGATCGCTTGTACATGTATGTCATGAAGCAAGAAGTGAATCCATCGAAGAGGAAGCTTGTATCATTGCTGAATCTTTGAAGATAATAACGGATGATTTTTCTGAAGAAGAAATGACATCCCTACATTAGCTACCTACACTGTCTATAAGGAACGCATTCCTCCCACAAAAAAATGCGAAACTTGACAATTAATTTTCAGAATTCGTTTATATAGTATCACACAGAAGATTGACAGTGTCAGCGGATGAATTACTTATGAGTGAATATATATATGATCTATCCTTTGTCAATGTGCCCGTTGTCTACGGTCTACAAAAAAGGGTTTCCTGTGTTGTTAGAGTGTTCCTGGAAATGTCCCAATCATGTTCCGATTAATGATATTGTAATAAAAATGTTTGCTGCTGATATGCAATCACATTTTTCCACTGACCGCGTTGACGCGATGACAAGTAAAAGAATACATCAACTCGGAAGTCGACAAAGTTCACGACGGCATCAAAGCAGTAGATCGGTGAAGTTTCACTGCATTAAATATGTCCTCGTAACTCTATTCATGTGCACTTTCATGCAATACTTTGCAATCCCTAGAAATAGAAGTACAATCTTAATGTTAAGTTGAAGCTCTTTCCTGTAGGCATTTCACATGGAAAGAAATAGTCTTGCAATAATGCGCCATATGCCGCGACAGACCTCAATGTTCTGTCCACTGAAATGAGCAAAAACAACCGGATTTAAGATCAAGGAAATGCCTAAACCAAAAATCTCAGACCACTATACCAATGGACTTATGACAACAAAAATACATAACCATAAAAACTGCAACCTTCCATCAGTAACAAATACTAGAGCTCAAAACATAAATTATATAATGCTCCAAAACCTGAATATTTGCTGCCATCTATTATTTCATTATGCTTGAGCGAAGGAAACACGAATTTTTAATCTTTTAGATATGGCGTTACACCTTGACATGGTTTCAAGACCACAAAACAAACACCACATAAACTCAGAGAAATAAAAGAAGAATGACACCTAAGAATGCATAGCATATAAGTAAAAGTCTCTTGAATTGGTTTCAAATGAGACAAATTGCTGGAATTTCGCAGACTTGCAGGTAAGGAATTCCAGGCACGAGGTCCGGTTGAAGACTTATATTAGACTTATATGTTATTTCAGATTCCTGCACTCAAGAACGCAAGAGTTCGCGGATTGAAGGTGAGAGCGATCTGGCAGATCTGCATGAGATTAGAGTAGCGAAGGCCGGATGAAATCCGCATAATATCATCAATATCAGCTAATGCATGAATGGCGTGAGATTGCAGACGCATATCAAATAAATATAGAAAAATAGACCAATCTTACTTCTGGCAGATTGGGTTTTTTTTTCTATATTCGATCAATATCAGCGTCTCATACTTATAGCTACAAAACTGTTTGAAGAGCATCACAATTGTCATATTACCTCAACTGTATGTAATTGAAATGACATAAAACAAAACTTCAAAGATTGTCACTTCATTTTCTGCCTAGAATATTCCATTTGACAGCTGTCCGCCAGATCTGTTTCTACGAGAACTATGTAATAATGTACGCCTATAATGAGTTGACTTACAACAATGATTCAAATTTGATAGTGGACGAGCATGCTAGAAGAATCGTGCCGTTTCCGGACGTCATTGATGAAATACTCGCCCAACAAATTCATCTGCTGCCATTATGGAACTCATTTTCCGAAGGATTGTGGATACAAAATTACACATGGTTTTATCGCTAACTTCCGATGTCCAAAATATATCCATTCTACGTCATATGTGACTATGAGATTTCAACTGTCGAAATATGCAGCTGAATGTATATAGGGACAGGACATTTCTGGATCAATTTGTGTATCTGTGTAGTTCCAATAATTTCACAGAGAAAACTCCGCCGGTCAACTATGTGACATCCTGATACAAAACTGATGCTTCTGATAAATCGAGTGAATGAATATGTATGCTGATCAGATCAGTTTCCAAGAATTCTATGAACTCAAAAGGAAAAGACTCATGTAGAAACTCAGGGCCGCGAAGCGCACTACTCGCCGGAGATAATAGAATAGTAGCTACATCTTGATCTTATAAATCAGGATCTCTTCTGAATTCTAATGGCAAATACCGTGTAATGAATTGTGACTACATATAATTTTCACGAAGTTTATATTTCCTAGTGGAAGGGCACAATAGAAATGATTGCCTTGCAGTAGTTGCATAGTAGCTCGATTGACTTAGAAGATAATTAAATGATTTTAAATGCTGCATTATCATCTATTTGATGACTGGGACGTTTCCACCAAATTGGTAGCATAGATGTAGTGTGCGAAATCTTCATTATCATAATCACTAAGGTATAGGGGGTAGTAAGACAAGTCATTTATGCCTTGAAAGTTTTTATGGCTATCATAACAGATAAGAAGACCAAACCCAAATTGTAAAATGAGGATCGCTGCACTAACAGTAATAAATGTACACGTCTCAAAATAAGACTATTTGGTTATGTCTTATCGCCTGACATATGAGTAATGGAAACATATGAAGTGCTGATCTCCGAATCTTTCCAGATGCTTTCCAGATCTAGAGACTCTTCAACATGAAATGAACACATCCAAAGAAGTCCTAAACTTTGTGGAGATGTAGAGACTGTGGGAAACAATTGTAGAATTTAAGAAATGGAAGATTCGGTCTACGTGAAATGTTCGGAGAAGATGGAACCCCTAAGATTGCATGCAGACAATAGAGTACTGTCAAGTTTGCAATATTTTGAATATTGTTACACGCCTTTATAGAATCCATGGACTGTAAAGAAAAACATAGGCCAGAAATTTTATCTTTTGTCTTATTTGCGACATGTTTCGCCCTCTCTCTCTCTTCATATCAAATACACAGGGTAACAAAATGACGAGTTTCTATTTCATAAAGGGATGCAACAACGGAGTGAATACAGCTTGCAAGGTCGAGTAGAAAAATTGTGAAGTTGAAGCTGCATGCAGACAATAAGAAATATGAATGAAGTCAACTAGTTGATAAGCAAAAAACCGTTACCACGGCAACTGCAGACTGACAACTGTTTCTTTCAAAGTTCCATGGACTCTATATACAAAAATGAAGATTTGAATATTAGAGACTGCTTTGTCTCACTCACTCACTCCCAGAGCCCTATCCGATACGGACGTTTTCGATCATGGTTCTCAAGTTTTCTCGATTGTTCGTACTTCGTAGATCGAATGGCTTCGGATTCTCCGGTCTGCAGCCAATTAGAGAGACTACGGATGTAAGTAAGTCTCGGTCTCCCTCTTGCTCGTCTTCCATTCAGCTTCCCAGTTACTGCGATGTTCTCCAAATGTTTTTTGCGCATTACATGCCCAAAGAACTTGGCTTGCCGTACTCTGATATTCTGTATTACACTTCGTCTTGCCCTGCACCGACGCAGCACTTCGTCATTTGAGACACGCCGGATCCAGGATATTCTCAGAATTCGTCGGTAGAACCACATTTCGGTCATTAAGTCTTCTCTCGTTCTCCGAGGAAATAGTCCAGCATTCGCAACCGTACATCAGGATGGGTTGGATGTAGCATTCGAGGATCCTGTTCTTGATTTAGCTGTTTATTTTCCAGTCTTTCAATAATTTGTGTATCTTTTGGAAAGCATTTTTTGATATCCCAATTCTTCTTTTGATTCTATCTTCGCATTTTCCGCTAGATGTTGTCATGCTTCCAAGGTAGACAAAAGAGTTAACTTGCTCCACAGGTTCTCCTCTCACATGGATCGTGCACCTCGGAGTCACTTCTTTCTTACTGATAGTCATACATTTAGTTTTCTTTATGTTGACTGTAAGACCGTTCTTGGAGCTTTCTTCAATTACACCGTCCGGAAATTGTTGCAACATATTCTCTGATTCGGCGAGTGGAGCTGTGTCATCTGCAAACCGCATATTGTTGATGTCGTGGCTTCCGATATTCAATCATTTGTCTCACGTACGTCTAAATTATCCCACTGATGTATTTCTGGGAGAAAACTCAGGAGCACGGTCTGTCGTTATGGAATATCCCTTGCGAATAAGTTCAATACACAAGGAGGCACAATAAAAGTAAAGAAAGTGCTTCTGAACACAACGAATAACAGAATCATCTTCGCAAGCAGATCACTCAAAAAACAAGATCATTGGAAATGAAATACCGGTACATGTTGGAGCAGCAACATCTATCTGTTGATATATTCATTTTGATACATCCAAGCATGAGTTAAATTCGAATAAGTCAGATGTCTTTGTCTGAATTTTCCGATACTTCTTATGCACATAAATTCAATTGCAAATTTCTTATTTCTTCATTAAATATTCAGCTAGCAACAGGATTACTGCAATTGAGCTTTTTGCAAAAGCATTTTATTTATCTATGAGCTAAAAGGATAGAATACTCATTTACAGAGCACATCATAAAAAATTCATTAAAATCGGTCTGCGTAAATAAAGAAATTGTATGACAATTCTGTGAACCATGAATAATAGTTCGAAATTCCCATGTTCTCCACTAAGACAGCCTACACGTGGCCTGAATTCCTGGCGAAGACAAAAATAACGAAAGGAAATGCTGTTTTCAGTTCAATTGAATTTAACAACGCTTATATCTCGTCACTGATAATTAGCGTGATTGACAAGACAGTTAAGGAATGCAATAATAACAAAGTTAAAAGAAATTAAGCGTATTGAAGTCAAAGTTTATTATCCCAAAATAATTTTAAAAACTAATGCTTGTAATTTGATCAAGATATATAGATGAAAATTACTTTGAATTTATTTTAATTGAAATTATGAACGAATTATTCGGCCTGTAAACTTCATTTTGAGAGGAAATAGTCATTTTACTATGTAGAGTAACACACTACCGCTCAACGTTATTAATTTAATTGTTGTTAACATGAACCTATACACTATCACAATAAAGCGATAATACGATCTAAAGAAACGAAATTATTTGAAGGAATCAATCCTTAGAAATTGAACATAACACTTATACCTGCTATCAATTCAATGAGAAGCACGAGAAGGAGGATAAATTACAAAAAATATTCTACCCACGACTCGTAAATGCTAATAGGAAAAAGACGGAAAATTCCTAACACATTCGCACACCCAAGTATGTTCCAGTAAATTAGTGTGAGTGACTGTTCCATAATTATGATAATGAGACTCCATAATCTTCAAGACCGGATATTAACTACTGCAAGCAAATTCGGTTGATTATCTTATTGATTTTTTTGCCTATGCCGGAAAAGGAGCACTGTGCTAAATGCGCTGGGACGTATGTGCTTGATAGGACGGAAAAGCATAAACGAAGTGTAAAAAAGACGGAAATTTACTAGCCATATCCAACTGAGAATGCCATTTAAGCATTTTTCTATTAAAGTTTTACAATCCTGCGAAAGAAACCAGAAACATCTTTTACAAAAAAGACCATAGGTTACTCACAAATTAATGGGATGGGTGTGCCCGTATTTTGGCGGTCGGCTTCTTTGTGTCAATGTCAACTGAGGTTAGGACCAAAGACAAAACTCAAAGAAGGCTTGATTCAGAAGCCTTCTCTCTTTCTCCATCTATGGATATGATCGACTTCATCGCGGAAAATTCTCACTCACAAAGGCAAGTACTTCCATACATAGAAAGAAAGCGCAAACCATGACGGGCGCAAATTAGAGTACTGATCCTCAGAAAGAAGAGACCAAAGTTGATTGATTGACAGAGTAACGTTGGTTAGGAAAAACTGATCAATTTTCAAGTCACACAATTCAAGTTGTAAAGCAGCTGCTTCTGGTATAATTGCCGTCAGCGAAACATTGAATGCATTGAAACTCTTCTCAAAGTGCTGCAAATCTTGAAATCGCTCGTCGAAGTCTTCAATCAGGGTATTAAGGATTTCGAATAATAAATATATAAAAAATATATGTATAATATATATATATATATATATATAAATAGGAAAATGAATCAAAATGAAATAATACCATAAATGAAAAGACTCAAAGAAAAGTCACTACTTCCCGACCGGTTTCTGCCTGGCTTGCAGGCTACTCATGGGAAATGTATTTGAACTTAAAACAAACAAGATATATACATTGTTGTACATAGAAATGAAATGAAGTCAATTACAACGTTCATTCAGAGGAGGTTGCAGGAGCTTTATAATGGCATTCTCTCTAATTTCGCGTTCTATGCGATTAGCATTCGGATGCAGTTGGTAGATAGGGGCAGCTTCAAACATTGGACACATATTTTTAGCACAAATTGCTATGTGTTTGCTGACGTCAAGAATTCTGTAGCTTGATTGAAATAGCTGTTGGCGATGGACGGTCAGTCTATTCCTGAAAACTCCCCCGGTTTGACCCACATAGAAATCACCACACGACTTGCATCTGAGTACATAGATCACATTGCTGGATGTGCAGCTTAGATTTCTGTTAACTGTAAAGGTTTTGGTGCCATTACCGAACTTAAACGTAATGAACCTCCCAGTAATTAAAGTGTCACAGCTTTCGCATCTTGGGTCATGACATTTAGTGATACCAAAAACCGTAGGTCGATAGTTGCGACTCAGAATCTTCAGGATAGACGGAGGTTGACGATAAGACCTGCGAAACTTGTACTCATCAAAAGGTGCAGATAACTTCAGATTGTTGCACGCTGGCATTATTACATTAGCATAGATATTGGGGTTATTTTTATTATAAGTACATACGAAAGGTATTACTTTCTCACCATGCTCTTCCTTTATGTCATCATCCCTATTGCGAGCGCGAGAAAAGGCATTGGTAATAAGATCTGAAGGATATTTCAATTTCAATGAAATCTTTTTTAAAGCGGCCAATTGGGCGGTCCTTCTGTGATCTTCGGAAACAATCTTATGAATTCTTCTGGCGAGCACGAATGGAATATTAGCCAATATATGCTTCGGATGTGCAGAATTAAAAGGGACGTAGCACTGACTGGTCGAAACAATCGCAATAATGTGAACAGCTTGCATCACGAAAATGATGAAACTGATGAAGTTGATGAGAATAATTTTCCTTTTTTAGGATGAGGGGTGTTTCTGTTTTCAACTTGGCGTCCATTGCATTAGATGATAATTTTAAGGCTTTATTATCGAAAGGGGCCAAATTTGCTCCTATCCCTAGCAGGAACTCTTGCAAGATGGAAGGTGAGATAACAAATTTTTGTAGGAGTCTTCGCTTAGCTGATTTTTATAAGAATGATTCAGATGATGCCAGCACGGATATTAAACGTAATAAGTCTAATTTCATTCTACCAAAAGGTCTAAATATTCACCTTGACACAACAGTAGATTTAATTGTTGAAAAGACTGTTAATGTTGAGAATAATGAACGTAAACGGCACCACAATTTATCAAAAAGTGAAAACCTTTGTCTGAAGACTTTGAAAGATAATGATTCTTTACATATTACTAAAGCAGATAAGGGTGGTGCCATTGTTTTACTCGACTATAATTTCTATAAAAGAAGGATGATGGAAGAACATCTACATGACACTAACACATATACCTTTATTGATAAGTACGATGTAAACACTACATTAAACAAGATAAAAGCATTAATTAAAGAGCATGACGGCTCGTGTGTCTTAACGAAGAATGAAATAGATTTTCTAACTAATTTTAAGTGTCAAATTCCATATATATACGGCTTGCCTAAATTACACAAGCATCTGGACTATTTCAAAGATAAACTTGTTGATAAATTTGGCTGTGTTGAAGTACAGGCTCCATCGAATCTTAAGTTTCGTCCTATCGCTTCGTGCACCTTCTCACCAACTAGTCACCTTAGTGCCTTCGTAGATGAAATCTTAAAACCTTAGGCTCCAATGGTTCCAAGTTACTGCAGAGACACTTTTCATTTTTTGGAATTTATGACTAATATCGCTGACGATTCTCATATTGACAACATGATATTAGCTACGTTTGATATTGAGTCTCTATATACTAGAATTCCACTTTCTCTCGGTATGGATGCTATTAATTTTTGGCTTCAAGAAAAAAGTTCTTTCGTGTCTGAAAGGTTTTCCAGAGAATTCGTCCTCTCAGCTGTTCGTTTCATTTTAGAGAACAACTACTTTGCATTTGAGAACAGTAATTATCTACAGCAATCAGGAACAGCGATGGGGACAAAAATGGCACCCACTTTCGCCATCTTGGTCATAGGTTTTTGGAGGAGAAATTTTACTCTATCATTAAAGAATTCTATGACAATGATATCGCCAGCAAGATAATTATTGAAATTGAAATAATTGAAAAAAATTGAAATATCCTTCAGATCTTATTACCAATGCCTTTTCTCGCGCTCGCAATAGGGATGATGACATAAAGGAAGAGCATGGTGAGAAAGTAATACCTTTCGTATGTACTTATAATAAAAATAACCCCAATATCTATGCTAATGTAATAATGCCAGCGTGCAACAATCTGAAGTTATCTGCACCTTTTGATGAGTACAAGTTTCGCAGGTCTTATCGTCAACCTCCGTCTCTCCTGAAGATTCTGAGTCGCAACTATCGACCTACGGTTTTTGGTATCACTAAATGTCATGACCCAAGATGCGAAAGCTGTGACACTTTAATTACTGGGAGGTCCATTACGTTTAAGTTCGGTAATGGCACCAAAACCTTTACAGTTAACAGAAATCTAAGCTGCACATCCAGCAATGTGATCTATGTACTCAGATGCAAGTCGTGTAGTGATTTCTATGTGGGTCAAACCGGGGGAGTTTTCAGGAATAGACTGACCGTCCATCGCCAACAGCTATTTCAATCAAGCTACAGAATTCTTGACGTCAGCAAACACATAGCAATTTGTGCTAAAAATATGTGTCCAATGTTTGAAGCTGCCCCTATCTACCAACTGCATCCGAATGCTAATCGCATAGAACGCGAAATTAGAGAGAATGCCATTATAAAGCTCCTGCAACCTCCTCTGAATGAACGTTGTAATTGACTTCATTTCATTTCTATGTACAACAATGTATATATCTTGTTTGCTTTAAGTTCAAATACATTTCCCATGAGTAGCCTGCAAGCCAGGCAGAAACCGGTCGGGAAGTAATGACTTTTCTTTGAGTCTTTTCATTTATGGTATATATATATATATCCTGAATAAATAAATCAGGATATTAAGGCAATAGAAATCATCAATTTGAAATCCAAACTTACAGTGTATACTTGAAAAATATAGTTTAGCAAAGGACAAAATCATTTTTCAATGTGACTATACAGATGTCTAAAGTGAAA
The DNA here is from genome assembly GCA_907163375.1 of Prostheceraeus crozeri. Lineage (NCBI taxonomy): Eukaryota > Metazoa > Platyhelminthes > Polycladida > Euryleptidae > Prostheceraeus > Prostheceraeus crozeri. The sequence continues at coordinate 35,523 of CAJQUW010006147.1, read as the reverse complement.
TGATTTTTGCAATTTTCTAGAAGAGGACTTGGGTCGCATTGAAGGAGGCCGACCCGCGGATCACACTTTGTACAACCCTGGATTAAATCGACTATTTCAAATGGTGGTCAGCCAAAAATGACAGCACAATTAACCACAGAATGTAACAGAATATCATCTGTGGTGCTAGCGAAATTATCAAGAGTCATTTTATTTATACAACAGGATAGAATGCTGCAGTGACGGGAATTGTGCATGAAATAACGGAACGGGTGTCGAAGAGCGATCCGGTAGTGAAGTGCATCTGAAACAAATGACCGCAAGTAGAAAGGGCATCATCATAGAGATAAATGGGAAAATTGCAGAAGATTCCGCGTGTTTACGAAGAAAGATTATGCACATCATAATCAAAAGTGCTAGCGGAGCGTCTGCTGCTGATCTAAATACTGCTTTCGATCATTTCTGTTTTAACTCGGTCGTCGTATTAGGGTTAACGTCTTGCTCGAAGCTTTTGGCTCATAGGCGCTTCTGTGTTGTTAAAAAATTGAATTAAGAATATATTTCAAGATTTGTAATTGATCAAAAACATAACGATGGCGACTCATAACGTGTTTCAATATGAAACTCAATGAGCTTATAAAAAACTGGAACAGTGAATTAAAGAAGCACGAAGACGAGAACATATTAAGTCATTGCGTTAATTACAAGAGGATCAGCTGTCGAAATATTCGTGATAAGTGTCATGTAAGTGCAGCAAATATAGAACGCAAACAGAAAATATGTAGAGCTGAAAATAAAATATGATCTGCCTACATCCTTATAGGCTAATGAATTGCCTCATCTATATCTTAAGTGAATATGTCTACGATTTGTGAGTTAAATAATGAGTCAGTAGATCACTCTCCAATAAAAAGGGATCAAGACTGTTCAAGTGTATCCAGTGTTTGCTATAGACTAGTAAATGATAATTTATATTCTTGTAGAAAGACTACGGAAATAATGCTGTAAGGCCTAGAATTCCATGGTTGAATTTTCTACAAATCATGTTGTAATGTTGATAATGTTGTGACATAATGACATAATGTTGTGAAATTATGCTAGAAAAGCTAGAAAAATCTGAACATTTCATCTGTCCTCTTAGGAGATCGTGATCATCTATGCAATAAAACTTTTTGATTGAAGACCGACTGAAGAGATGAGACCGAAGTCATTGGACATTTGAGTGTTAATTGATGATGCATCCCTTCATCTGAAACTGGAAAAAGTACCTACATAGATAGCGATAATGTCCATCAGGCAGTCTGTCTATAGATTTGAAAGAGTAAAACACATCAAGGAAATGTGACAGTAGAGTAGTAATAATAAAAATAAAAACTGCATACAACACATGGAAAACGCAGAATATTTTTAGAAACAATGATCCCATCAAATTCGAAGAACTGACTCTCAGTGTTGCATCGGAGAAACTCGGAGACATTTGCAGAAGCGGATCAATGAACACATAAAAGGCAATCCTCCATCTGAAATATCCAGGCACATACATCCTCCAGCAGCCCGAAATTTCAAAATCATAATGACCAATCACCCAAAAACGGCAGCGACACTGATAATCAAAGGATACAATGGACCATCTTTTTTAATGTTTATCAACTGCAGTCATGCTCATAGCTATCTAGCTATTTCTTTTCTTTTCATTTGGGATCTCTATGGTTGCTAGAAAACTAAGTTTATTCAATATTTCTATTAAGTGCTGTATATAGTTGGAATTTGAGTTAAAAATTTGAGACTATGTTCATAGGCTAACTGTTGATTTGCCACTGATGATGTTCACATTGACTGAAACATGTTTGGTAATTCAATAAAATTATCATAGTATAATACAGTAGTACAGTTATCATTTGTTCTTTGAAATTCATTTAAACCGCAGTCATGGAAGATTTAAATTTTCGAAAATCTGCCTATTGTAATATCGGTATGAATCATTGTCAATTGGCCCATCTCTGTCTACGTATACATTGTTTGGTCTACGTTCTCAGATAAGCAATATGTCTGAAAGGCAAAGAATATAATGGCCAAAGACAGCGAATCTTGTGATAGTAGCTAATGTCAATTCAGAAAAAATAAGTCAACAAGGTTTCAAAGAGAGGATTGCAAATTTCAAAAATGTGAGTAAATCATGATTAGTTCGCAACTGATGTGTTATGCCCAAACACAAATACCAAATCGGCAATTCCAAGAAATTGGTTCCATATGTTAGTCAATTACTGTGTATTTGTATGACCTGCATGCATGTATGAATCCCATACTGTCTGTAGAGTGCGCTGTTTTTGCACACTGCCGTTGTGTTCCTCTACTTGCAGGTGTAGTGTGCAGGGGGTGGGAATTTATGCTAAATAAAGTTTTCTCAAAAATAATCCGTTTTTAACAGTGGTAGCAGAGCGTGATGTCCCTCAAAGTGTCACTTCCCTTTTCATAGTGGTTAAAAATCATTCGAGTGTTGGCGAACTAAGTAGAGCTACAGAATGCAATTACAAATGTGCCTAAAGAGCAGCGTGGAATAGCCGTTGCATTGTCAATCCCAGACAGCGAGGTAATCAGGCAGCAGATAATGGAAGAGATGGTAATGACGATTTGGCAAAGGAGAATGGATTGGAGACTTTTCTGTTGTTCATGGAATTGAAATTGGGAGAAGACGATATTCAAGATTGTTTGGACAAATATGAAGATTTCAAGCTTTGCAAGCGAAAGGATGGACAGAAAATTGGTGATTACATTGTGGAATTTGAGCAGAAATACAATAAAATTTTGAAGAAAAGGATTGTGTTGCCCCAGGAGATATTGTGCTTCGAACTGTTGGGAAATGCGGAACTCACACGGGCAGAAAAGCTGCTTGTTTTATCTGGCATCAATTTCAATGACAGAGGGTCCTTGTTCGAGCAGGCTAAACGCTCATTGAAAAAGTTCAGAGGCGACTTGGTAGCATCTTCACAATCTGTCAAGACAGAAGCAGTTTTTCAGTCATTCAGTGAATCATGCAATATTGCCCAGACAGGTAGTCGAGGTTTTCGCCGCGGAAATCATGCATCAGGAAGACGGTTTGGAGCAGGGATTGCAATTCACCAAAGAAAAAAAGCCGGAAAATCGGGAAAAACCAGGGGTTGAATGCATAAATTTGAAATATTTACATTAGATTAATTTCGCAAAAAAACCCGGAAAAACCGGAAAATTGCTATCCCTGGTTTGGAGGGAGCTTCAACAGAGGGAGGACTGTCGCAAATCAATCTCAAGACAGCAGACCGATGAATCCTTGGAGCAATGTTGCTCGAATGCTCTGTAAAAGCTGTGGGTCTTACTGCCATCTGGTTGCGAACTGTGCGTGCGCATACGAAAATAATGAATTGAAAGTAAGCACTGTAGAAGAGGAATCAGCGGAACAAATTGTTCTATTTACAAGTAATGACAAGCAGCTCGAAGGCAATTGGGTAAAGAAACACTGAATTGCGCGGTCCTCATGGAAAAGATGGTTCGACGTTTACTTTGATTCACTCTCCGGAGATGACAAACGAAGTGGTTGTACGCGATGGCTACAAAGCATTCAAATTTGGAGGAGATGGGAGGGTGAAGTCTATCCAGTCATGCATTTTACCATGTCGCATCGCGAATAAAGATGTGGCAATTACTACTGACGTTGTGAAATCCAAAATACCTCTGTTGCTGAGTCTGAAGGCATTGAAGTAAGCAAAAGTTAAAGTGGATACAGAAAACGACAGCGCCGAAATTAGCTAGAGGATGCTAGTGTATGTACAAACGCAGATATCAAGGATTTGGAGGACATCCATTCAAAATGTGAAACATGCAAGATGTATGCTAGGACGCCTCCCCGACCCGTTGTATATATACCAATGGCCTCACGTTTTAACCACGGCTGGGGAAGCGATTGATTTCTATTCGCTTCCGCTCAACCGCTTCCAATTATTGGAGACCGGACATGGGCTACACAAGTCCCTGTTTCAATCTCCTTTTTCTTCATTTTCTACTTTTTACTGAATTTACTGAAAATTTTAACCTTTGGGAAATTGTGAAGTAAAAACGTCATATTTTCCCAATACGCGTGTGGTTAAAAATATTACTTAACGACCAAGAGAGTGCTTAAGAATGCTAAAATGAAATTGCCTCAAGACACACCAAACCGCATTGTGTAAAGTTGTCATTGATAAGATGATACTGAGGTTTTCTGATTTCGAATGCCAGTATTCTGAGATAATACACCTTCGTTTTCATCATAATGAGAAAATTAGAATTAACTGCCAATACAGGTGCCAATTTGTAATTAGGTGTAACAGGGTAGGCACTATATATGACAACTATTACTTAACTCTTATCAAAACTTAGGATCAAAAGTTGGAAGTGCCTCGCCTCGCCCTGACACGCGAATTGCGTCAGTCATTAGTATTATGATAATTTCGGAAGCGGAAGCGATCGTCGGACATCCGCTTTCGCTTCCGGTTCCGCTTCCAATGAAAACGATCGCTTCCACTTCCACACCCCAGGTTTTAACGAGATAATTGCGATGGATATCAAGGTCTGGAATAACCGGAGATATATTTTACACATGATTGATATGTTTTCGAGACTGAGTGTATCAGTGTTCGTTGCACCGAAGCAGCCGAATGAAGTAGCAAATGCTATTTTATTGCACTGGATTGGTGGTGGTCGGGCGCTATACGACTAGAAGGCATTCTTGTTGATAACGGCGGTTAGTTCAACAATGACTTGATCCGAGAAATGGGAAGCTTCCTGAATATTCGTATCTCTTCAACTGGTGCTGGGAGCACATGGAGCAATGGTTTGTGTGAGCGCAATCATGCTGCAACTGATCGAATGCTGGAAATATTGATTGATGAGAATCCGAGATGTCAAGATGTTCTGCTAGCTTGGACCAATGTAGCGAAGAACTTGATGAAAATGGTAAATGGCTATAACAGCTGTCAGCTTGTTTTTGGTAAAAACCCCAATCGACCTAACATGTTTTCGGAGAAGCTGACGGCATTACATGGCACCACTACTTCCAAAATATTGGAAAAGCATTTAAATGCATTGCATTCAGCCCGTCGTGCTTTCATACAATGTCAAACAGATGAACGAATTCGTCGAGCGCTCCGTCATCGAATCCGAGCGAGTGGAGAGAGTTTCAATCACGGCAATATTGTCTATTATAAAAGGGACACGTGCAACAAATGGTAAGGCCCTGTAAACGTCGTGTTTCAGGATGGAAGCGTTATATTTGTACGTGCGCCAGCAAGCCAAAGTGAAAATACTGCGACAAATATTGACGCAAGCGATGAACGATTGATGTCCGAACCCGTATCCCGTGTCTCTAACAGTGTTCAGGAGACGGTTAATGCAATGCCATCAAATGTTACAAGTTCTACATCACACCTTCCCATCAGAGAAGTTGGTCATTCCAGTATCTTGAAGACTGACAAGATACAATATAAGCAAAATGAAGATGATGAGTGGCATGAAGTGAAGACTTTGGGACGAGCAGGAAAGGCATCCACAGGGACAAAGAATTGGCACAATATTGAAGACAGCACGGGCGAGCGCAGAAGTGTGAATCTTGCTGCCATTCATAATGAAAGAAAAATTGGAGGGACCGGTGAAAATGTGAATGTTGTAACAGTGCCACATCAACGTCATGGCGAAACCGAATGTGTAGTTGCAAAACATGAGGAATTAAGTCGACTAAAAGAACATCATGTCTATGATGAAGTAGAATTCAAAGATAAGCCTGTTCTCGGCACATGGGTTCTTGTTGAGATACGGGAGATTAGTAGAGTACGGGCTCGCCTCGCTGCTAAAGGCTTCACGGAAGACATCGAAACTGTCAGAGAAAGCTGTCAGACGGCTACAAAATGTACCCTATGAATATTGCTGAAATTTGCCTCAAGTTTCAATAGGTTGGAAAAACCGTTGGACATCAGATCAGCGTTTCCACAAGGAGGTGACATCACACGTGATGTATACGTTAAACCACCAGTGGAAGCTGATACCAAACATGGATACGTCTGGAAACTCAATAAGACGCTGCATGGATTAGTTGATGCTCAAAATTCTATTGTGCCATATCAAAATTTCTGACAGCTTGTGGAATGATTCGTTCTTCGGTAGATCCATCTCTTTTCTTCATGAAGCTTAGTAGCGAATTGATTGGATGCCTCATCACGTACATCGACGACTTTCTGTATGTTGGAAATGAACAGTTCGAAATATCGGTTATCAAGCGGTTGCGTGAACGTTTTGTGTTTGGAAAGTCAGTGCAAATGAATTCACATATGTTGGTTTTTACATCAAAAGAACAGAACACTCTATTGTGTGCTCTCAGTAACATTTCGCTGAAAAGGTGAATCATTTTGCTGTTGATGCTTCTCGTACGGGACAAGCAAATGATGGCCTCTCTTCTGAAGAAAAGACAATCTTTCGAAGCTTAGTTGGACAATGTAACTGGGCATCTCAAGGCACTTGAACAGATCCGTCTTTTGAAGTAATTAATCCTTCTTCTCGTTTTCAATACTTAAGGTGTGTGATTTAGTGAAAGCTCAAAACTCATCAGCAGGTTAAAATCTACTAGGTCTAGGTTTCAAATTCCACAATTGAGTAAAATCGAAGAATGGCGCGTGTACGGCTTTTCCGACGCTTCTCTTGGTAGCATGTATGATGGAATTTCTAGTGCTGCGGGTCATCTTATTCTCATCGTGGATAAACACGAACATTGCTCTGCTTTGGCCTTATGCACGTCAACAATTCGGAGAGTTGTGAGTGTGTTATCTGCTGAAATACTCTCTAGGTTGAAGCTGCTGATCATGCTGCTTATCTTCGTCATTTATTGGTGGAGATGGCTGGTGCTGAAACATATTCAGATTCACATGATTGTAGACAAATCTACAGTTGATACTGTTTATTCGACACGCTCTGTCGATGACAAGAAACTTCGTATCGATGTTGGATATATGAAGTAAACTTCTGGATGACAAAGTGATTTCATCAGTGTCATGGGTTCCTGGTTCAAAGATGCTAGCAAATGCACTCATAGAGCGTGGTGTCTGTGCTTCAACGCTTCTTTCTCTTCTCCAAAAAGGAATGTGAATTTTTTCTTGGTACTTTGTAGTGATTGTTTTATCAGCTGAATCATTTTTCATGGTTTTTTATTACTACCGAAACTATCTGGTCTAGTGGATGATTAGCTTCATAATTGTAAAAAGAAAGTTTTTAGTAATCTTGCTTGGTATGGTAATTACAACTGAAAGGATATACTCATTATAGTTTTCTTCAATTTGCTGAAATTTGTCTTTGGATTTTACCATCTTGGTTTGACAGTTTGGCTTGTGAATTTATGACTCGCAAAAATGAACAGATACTTCAATCAGAAAGAGAGAGAGAATAGAATGAATGTTAGTCAATTATAATGCATTTGCATGACCTGCATGTATGCATGAATCCTATACTGTCTGTAATGTGCGTTGCTTTTGAACGCTATCATTGTGTCCCTCTATTTGCAGGTATGTAGTGTACAGGGGGTGCGAATTTATGCTACATACAAGTGTGCTCAATAATAATCTGCCTTTAACACCACATTGTGTTCTTTCCTTTCACACGTCTTTTTTACAACTATTGCATCAGATTCCACTCATTCATTGCATTATGTGATTCCACATAAACTTTGCGACGCCGAAAAATTTTGTGACTTTATGCAGAATTCAGAGGTGCAGACAATCATTTATTCCATTCACAACCTCGCTGATAAATGAATCTGACTTGATCACTTGTAATTGACTCTCTATATTTTTTGTGAATTTTCATGTCGATAACGATTTTCAGCATTTGAAATATACACATACTGCTTCTACTGGAATCGCATACAAGCAAGTCTACAAGAGAAGATTATCAATTTCATTATCAAATTTCGAATCAAGCAGCATTATTGGTGTCCAAGACTGAATGCTTCGGCAGAGACGGTCATACGTTCATGTCCATGTTGTCATGAAGTCCAATACAGTCTCTAGTTCAGGTGCCCTCCAATGTCAAAAAGCCATGGCATCAACTAGCCATCGACATAAAGGGACCAATCACAATGATGTAGCGCATCGCCAACACTTCATCATCGTGCTAATTGATTGTTTCACCAAAAGCAACAATGACGCGCGTTGTATCCTCTACAACGTCCTTCAAAAAAGATGATTTTTTTGGCGTTTTGATAACGTTTTCGCGGTATTAGGTCATTGCACTATCCTCACGTCAGACAACAGGCCACAACACAATTCCTCTCATTAGAGTTTCAAAATATCTGACTACGAAAGGGAATAATACACCGACGGTCTTCTATTTACAATCCTCAGAGCAGTGGTGTTGTGGAAAATTTGTCGAAACTTATCGATGCGTCACAAGTAAGAAATGGTTCACACAAGAAATTTTGGATTCGTACGTGATCAAGTAAAATACTACCAAACATTCTACAACAGGAGTTGCGCCTAGTGAATTGATTTTCACATTCAAGCAGAAGAACAGCTTATCGATGACGAAGTGACGACAGATGTGGACCGGCGTGTGAGAAAGCGCAGCAGAGTCGCAGCATTACATGCAGATGATCGAAGACCGACTTCAAAAGAACGCTTCCATGTTGGTGATAAAATAAACACGAAAAAGTGAAACCAAAGGAAAATGGTCAAGCAAGTGGGACCCATTCCTTCCGCCTTGACGATGGGTTCTGCATGAATAGAGAATGACAGCTTCATGCAAGATGGTGACTCTGATACCCCTGTGACGTCTTCGAAAGTATCTGCGACACCATTTACCGATACTGATTCTTCGGTAATTCAAGTTCGTCCCTCGACACTCCATCATGACCCGCTGTAGCTCAGAGACGCTCGATGTGTAATAGACAGGGCTGGGGTGTCGGTGTCGGTGTCGTGGTATCGGTGTCGTGCCCTTTTTCCCGGTGTCGGTGTCGTGAGTTTTAGGGCCGACACCGACACCGACCTTAAATTTTAGCTGGAAAAATAAATTGTTTTATCGCGCAAGGATATCCTTCTCTTTGCAAATAGTCATATTTTCACTAAAACGGACTGGAAGGCTCTTCCTTCACACGAATTGGGAATGAACTGAGTGGATTGCTGAATCAATTGTTTTGAGTGTTTTTGATTGTTTTAAGCCTATCAATTGTTTTGAGTGATACGGTATCACCTTATCACATGTAATCATAATAAGCATCTTCATTTTTGTCATCATTCACTGTTTCTTCAATTAGTCCTCATACCCATTGTTTCACCACGTTTCATAAGCATTGTTCATTATTCATCGCATTACTTTCAATTTCAGAGTCATTTTGTTGTCATTATTTTTAGAAAAGCAGTTTGTTTAGAAAATGATGTTTTTTCGTGATCATAGGTCTCCTGAAAGGAGTGCATGACCTGTAGTGTTTCGAGGATTATTATTATTATTATGAGAAATAACCTTTATTTCCATCAACACACAGCGAAAAAAGAAAGTCAGGGACACAAAACAAAGCAAAAGTAAAGACAAGTCGGGCAATTCAGTCAATTTTATTATTATTATTATCCGGTGTCGGTGTCGTGCTTTTCAAAATCCGGTGTCGTGCTCGAACCCGGTGTCGGTGTCGGTCAAAAAAAGCACGACACCCCAGCCCTGGTAATAGACGACGTCCATCGTATTTGCAAGATCATATAATCAGCTGAACTATACCTTCCACTGACAATATTTGCTGTGTAAATGAATCATAATTTTTATACATGTTCGACATTCCTGATCACATCGAATTCAATGATGTGTCTTTGACGTCTATGGCAGACGTAATATTGGTGTTCTCGAACGAGGGAAAATGTTTTGACATATTTTGTTAACTTTCTTGTTCGCAAACTTTCATCGTTCGATGACTTGATCCATGTTTCTAAAATATATATAACTTAATCAGTGATTCCTTAATATCAGCTGTTGCTTAGATGTTATTGTAATCGAATATAAATTCCGTATTTTTGATTCCAGATGTTTGTACTATACGGCATATATACTGATAACTGATCACAGTGCAATAAACTCTATGATTTATGTAATACGGACATAATTACTTCCCATCACTATGTCAAGTATATTACAGGCATCCATTGAATTCCAGACATATATCTCCCCCCCCATTCAGTCAAATCACCCCTACCTTTCAGGCTGAACTCGTCTAAGTCCTACATATAAGGATCGACTATAGATTTCCGTTTGGAATCCATAGTGATGGAGGTGCAACTACGAATGGGAATGCTCAACACATGCAGCTTGCTTCTTTACTCACAATAATGTAAGATCACAAGAAATATTTGTATGCGAGGAATAACTGCTGGCAATACCAGCTGACGGACCTAGAGGCTCCCCATGATTCAGAATTCACATATTAAAGTGATTTCACATACCGGCACCCTTTGAATATTTGATACAACACTCAAATGTGAAAAAGTGAAGAAAAGTCGGAATAAAACAATATTTGAGATAAAGCAACAGGCTAATGAACACAATGCTTCTCAATGAAAGTATTCCTGGAAGACAAAACATTTGTTTCATTAAATCTGAAAAAATAAGAAAATCTTGAAGATTGCCTAAGCAAATGGTTGTTTCAAAGGTTACACACTTCTTATCCTTCAGCCATGACACTGCTAAGTACTACGTCGAGATCATCACGAAATAGAATGAACGCAAAACAAATTGCTTTGACAGATCACATCAAAATTTGAGACGTCAGTAGCATAGACGATTTTAGCGTTGAATATTTGGGGTCTGAATGATTCGGTTGAAACAAGTTTGGTGGAATCGCGACTTATCAACTTGCACAAGCCATGCATGAACAAGCGTAACGAAACAACAGGAGCTTTTCTGCTACAAATGTAGCAGTGCAGAAGTTGTTCATATTTAGTGTTCTGCAATTGACAAAGAGTCTGGACCCGAAACGTCTGGCGATATTTTCTATTCTTTATTCATTTTACTAGGTATTAAACATATCGGGAGAGTATTGAATCAGTTTTACATTCGCATTGATTTATGGTCCTCCTGCCCTCTGCCATATAATATATAAACGTAAAACATCTCCGCGTAAGGATGTCTAGTGGAAAGCAAAATCAAGCAAACTATCAAGAATTTTTCGCGGTCACGGCCAACTAAAAGTCTGCCAGGCATTAATGGCTGTGAAACTGCAACAAATGAGCACATTTCCCGAAATGAATGCGTTATCAATAGACAAAACAAACATTTCACACCTATTCGGCAAATTGAATAAGTGAAAGATAAATTTTGCCTCATGACCAAAATCTAGTTCCGGTTTCTGCATGAAAGGAATGTTTTTTTAAAAAAAGTGTGTGCATAGTCAATCAGAACACATAATACCTAAGACGAGAACAGGATTGAGAGATAGCATTTCAACATATGACAAGCTTGTGTCAGCTGAGTTTTTTCAAACTCATTTATATTAAATATAGTTTAAACAAACTAAATTATCGAAACAATGTAAAACATTAAAACCAATTAAAACACTATTATCCATGTGCGCCATGTGCATTCTATGTGTTGACAGCCTTGCAATCAATGAAAATTTGCTTAATTCTGGCATCCACTTGCAACTGAGAGACACCAGTTTATACAATGTGATCCTGCTTGACATAAAGCACTAATTTCCGACAGCCGCTTGTAATCTGCTGAGCTACATGGAGAAGCGGCGTCCTTGAAGGAATTGTTGTCCAAGAAAGTTAGGTGAAGGAATTTCAACAGAGCTTTCTTCTTCCAGCTGTATTAGTCTCTGTAAAACTCACATCAAAAGTAGAGGAAAATTGAAACCTATCAACATAGACATCGAACAACAACAAGTAGGACCTTAATGATTAATGTTCGATGTCTATGCCTATCAAGGTGGTTTTTGAGTTTGTCAGAATAGTAGCAACTAGCAATATGCGCTCGAAAAATGGGGTTAAACTCAGCTTGACAAGAATTTTTCTGTTGCATAGGTACGTCTTTAATTTGTAGATCTTGCAATAAAGCTTCCCTGTAGAGGATTGACATTACGAAGTCAAGCAGTTTGAAGACTATTGAAAATCCACAACTCATGCATCTTGTCTACTTAGCATTGAACAATGTGCATGCAAGGTGTGTCTTTTGAGGAACAGGTTATGAAGAACCTGCTCCACGCTGTCCGCTTTTTAATGTGCTTGACATGTGCCTCATCTATTTTGGTTTAAGCATGCTAATGGCAATTATTTTATTGGTTGGATAACACTTGGTTAAATAACACGCGCTAATTGAATTTAACTGGGTGTTGGGTGACTATTCCCAATCTATCTTACTAATCTCATTTAATAGATATTCTAGCTTAATGTAGACAACGTAGACTTTTGAACAGCGAAACATCGAGGATTGATATTCTGTGCACACTTTATTTTGGTTGTTTTTAAGAAAACGGATGCTTCATTAAAATGAGAATTTGTAGGTCAAACTAAAATGTTTACAGTGAGTGAGGGAGCGCATGGAGCATTCGCTACGCATTGACAGACAAAACAACAACACTAAATTGGGAATCGAAATGCACTATTCTGATGCACTGATTTTTTATGCTTTACGATATGCAGTCAAATTCCCAAAAATTGCGTTATTAAATTCACTCCACTGTTTCGCCTGTGAAGTAGTGTGATATCTCCGGCACTCCCTGCCGGTCCGTGATCCTAGGGATTATGCCAGACTGGCTTTAGAGACAATTTTCAAGCCCGTCGAAGGGCATTCATGCCGATTTCTGGTGTGACGCGGGAGAAAATTGACGACGGGATTCCTATCGACAACAAATTCAAAGATTGTCATTGATTGATCTTCACCTTATGTTGATACATGACGTTGAACTTTGAAAGGAATTGTTTGAGGGTGTTGGTTCGAAGCAGCGGTTGTCGATCTAAAGTCAATGTCTTATTAATCTGCTGTTGAACGCGACCACAGATGTATCCTCTTATAACTAAAGCCTGACAAAGTTTCTGAATATGAGAGTGCATGTGAATTTCATTGGAACAGATGCGTCGAATCCTTAATGCTTGTGAGCAGGCGATGGAATTTCATGATGTTATGTAATGGATGATGCTAGTCGAAATTGTCAAATCGTTGATTCATATGGTAAAGACACTACATGTTTTATTAAAGAAGTTGAAGATCCTGCGTGATAAACTTCCATCTGACTTCGCTCTTGTTACGGCAAATGTCCCTTCTTTACATACGAACATTCCTTATAATGACGACTTACGAGCTATGCGTGATGCATTGAATACAGAAAAGTATTCACATCACATTTCCGACACTTGTTCAAATTGGCAAGATTAGCTCTTACCGTGAATACCTTTCAATTTTTGAATTTTACAAAAGTTTTCATACTCAGTGGGCAGAAAAAAAGTGGCGCGTAAGTACGGATCCGACGCATCTGGTCCGATGAAATTCAGATGAACTTTGTCATGAACTTTGTCAGGCTTTGTTTGTAAGAGGTTCGATAGTATCACCAGTCACGTTTTTCACATCACCATAGCAGCCGATACTGTGCGCAACACTACAAATGTTGCGTACGCACTAAAATTTGAAACTTGTAATTTCACTTATGCTGGGAAATAGGAAGATCTCTTCGTGAAAGGACTAGTGGACACCGCTTTGACATATGTCACAGCGATGACAACAAAGTTGTGCCGCTCCATTGTATGGAACATGGCAATCAAGAAAACATCACATCTGTTTCCATACTAGAACTGAATGACTGCGCTGATCGACGAAGAAAAATAAAAGAAATGAAATTCATAAGTCAACTGTGATCGATCATCCTCATGGTCTAAACATGCATTATGTACTACATAGATATTCTATTTTTGACCCAAAGTCTCCAATTTCTGTTACTCATATATCATCTAGTTGAGAATCAATGTATGTCATTCCATTTTATACATGGTACCGGTATCTTCTCAGCCTCCACATATATCAATTTGTAGCATTTGATCTTTGTGCAAATCTGTGTGACATGTGTCCTATTCCTGATGCAGGTTAAGACCGGTTGACCGAATCTTATCCGAAACCGGGCGAACAAAGTCTTTGACCAGTTGATTTATGCGACGTTTATACCATCGAAATTTTGAGTAATGTAGTGCACGTTATGGTGATGCAAAACTGCATGTACGCCTACAGCAGAATGATTGGCCCGTGATACACTGTAGATTAGAACAATATGTTGTCTGATACTTTATGGCAAGATTTTATTTGTATAGAAACATAAAGCCTACGGGGTATGCCACGCACAATATACAGCCGCATAAACCGCAATTTATACCCTAAACTGGTTACTTAATAAGAATACCAATTTTTCAAGCGCTTCTAACACACATCGGATGTCGTCCGATATCTGAAAGAAATGCCGATGTCGATGATTTTGAAAATGTTGTCTTTAACTAATTCATCTTCATCACAAGTAGTGATTACCGAAAATTGTAGGTGAAGGACCTATGCGAAAAAAATGCAATGAACAAACTGGTACAATTATACATAGGAAATTCAGCGCGACTGTCTTCATTAGGTTGAAAATAGTTCACAAGAGATTGATGATAATCACATTTTATAATTCTCCCCTTAAAAATCCTCATCCGAATCTGATGTCGGATTTCATGGTGGAAGTCGATTTTTTTTATTATTTTAGTTCGAAGTTCATTTTTTTTCAGTTTCACATTATTTTGCAATAATTTCTTTATGAAAATTTTTACACAAGAAGTTCAAAATAATCAAGTTTTCAACTGTGTTGCTCTTAATACAGATCAAGAATCTTACAAAAATTTCCTTATTCAATCTATGATCCATTCTCACTGAGAAAATTTGCATGGTCTGACACATGTGAAAATGCAAAGTCATTACGCATGGGAGCGATTTTTTCTCTATTGGATTATCTATTATGCCAATTGTGGTGATCGCGTCGTAAGCTACGTTGGGTCACGTGTGAGGGATTAGCTGATTCCACTTACGTCGTGAAAGCTCTGCAAATTATAAGAATTAGACCTATTTCAATTGAACTAGGTGCCAGGTTTATCCAGAAAACAAAGCTATGAAAAAATGATGTCGTTTTTCATTAGTATATAATCGGGTTGCACCGGATTTGAAAATGGTAAATCCGGTCGGAGCTTTATTTGGAGATAAAGCAAATCCACATCATATTTCATGGACAACCACTCTTTCGCTACGTCGGGTCCTCAAATATGGACAGTCTTCCAATCAAGATGCGGGATCATGATATCAACCTGAATCAGTTCCCTCGACTCCTAAAGACTCAATTGTTTGGCTGAGTTTTGACTGTATGCAGGGCGCTTAGAACCCTTCATAATCGTGCACCTTTTTTATAGATACAATAATAGTGCGTCATTTTGCTTTTTCCCAAATAGTGCAATGCATCTATGTAGTTGCTGAATTGGACGTCTGAAAGCCACATTTGAAGGATATGTCGCCTTTTCTGTAATTTGTCCTTAATTTCAGATTTAATTAACCACAGGCAAGGTTCTCACTCGGCAAAAAAGCAAACATCTTGAGATTTTGGCAAAAATTAGTAAAAAAGTAGAAAAAATGACATGAATTTCGGGATTTCGATTTGCATTTGTAGTCAAGTGGATGTTTTGTTGATGGTTCTTTAGAATTGTACCTAATCGTGAAATCAAGAATTATGGACAATTTACTCATGCTTTCATCTCAGTCTTCATTTGCTTGGTTTCGGAAATTGCCGTCTGATATCTATTTTCGAAAGCATCGCCTTCAAATCCTTGGACGCCCTGGAAATCGCCAATTAAATTTAGCAAACTGTACTATTGACGTACCTCAGTTGGTAGATAGCCTGAAGTCTCAAGTTCGACTCTCAACTATGTTGTCGCTCATCTCCTTTTTGCAATCGTTTCTGCCATTCCGGGAGCAGTTTCATGAAATAAAAGGTTGTCGATATAGTACCCCTTATTTCCGCAATAATGCTTATGCTGCTACTTTCTCCCCATTTCAGCCGGCGATCTCAATGATATTATAATTGCTTTAAATAGTTAATATTATTGTGTTGATTAACATGAAAGTTGATAATTTAACCATCGCGAATTCCAAGCAACTTAAACTTTTTTTTATTATTATTATTAAATATTAAATTTAAATATATTTAATTGAATTATCTAAAGATTTTGTAGCAAGGCCTTAAGCAACATGTTTTTCTCCATACGTTAGAGGAAAATCAACCTATGGCTACTGGCATAAATCTCAAATATTAGTCAGAATAATGGCACATCGGGTAATACACGCTCTCTCGCGTCCTGCTGGGTCCGGTGTACAGAGCAGGCGTATGGAGGTATGACTTCCTAGAGCAGCGAATAGGAGAAATCTAATAATCTAAATCTATCATGTCTATGTTGTTCATACATACGTCGTTATGTCTATGTCGCTACTCCTACATGTACATATCACATTCCAAGAACTACACGTTTGAACGAGTCACATCACAAGTAGAACAATCGAGAGAGGGGATGAAATGAAAAGCGAGATCGTAATCACGTCTCAACGATGGCTTCTGTGAAAAAGCTTTGTGTAAAAATGTGCGGCCTGCAAGGCACATACATGTACAATTGGATGCCGTGAGAGCTTTGATGGAGCATGAATTGCTTTTATTTAGGTGAATTTTCCAATACTAGCTGAAATGTTTTGAATACAAAGATCATGTCAGTCAAAAGGATTCGAGATTTTTAGTCGAGCTACTAGGCGTGCGGCATTCAACGCTAAAAATAGTGAAATGAAAAATAATATTGACCAGATATAGACATATCTATCAGCATGCATGTTCCTGTATTCTGTCGGCTTTGATTTCATACCATCTTTCAAAAGCTCGGTTGATTATTAAATCGGTAGTTTTTCTGTCGGCTAAATTTTAGTTAATTAGCTTAAATGAGATTGAAATATAAAGGATCAGTTGGACAGTAAATTTCAATTTCGATAAAAACCACATTCACAAAAATGCAAAATATTCAGCAAAGATTCTATCAGGCGGATAGTCCTGTTTTGTGGTAGCTTCGACTTCTCTTCGAAAATTGCCGAATTTGAAAACCACATGTTAGTGCTTGAGTTCATATTAGCATAATGCAAAGACCTTCAATTGAATAAAAATGATCTAACATATGGCGTCAAATACTGTGTTGTATACATTCACTCTGCTAGTTTTAAAAGGTAAAAAAGCTCATTTTAAAGATAAAACAAATGGCAAAAAATCCATAATTTTGGAGTGAAACCCCTGCGCAGACTGATATAATTAAGTTTGGTAGCAACAGAATTACTGACTTACACATATCGTCGGATCTTCCTCACAACCTTGCAATTTCCACTATTTAGCAATTAGTTATCATTTATATTTTGATTTGCATACTTTGTTTTTACTAATAAGATGAAGTTATGGCTATTTAAATTATTCTCGATGCTCTATTGGGCAAGCCATGAAACCATTGCAGTTCAACATTGACAGTCAGCTCGACTATTTTACATGCATTAATTCAGAATGATCTAAATCTTCAACCATCATCAGAACAGCCTACTTTCTTATACTGTTAACGTAATCCGACTCAGTATGTTGGGCGACTTAATTTTCTTAAGTTCACAGCAAAAATACGACATGGGGCCGAGCTCCCTCGCATGTATGGATAGGTTAATATAAGATCAGAGTTGATTTATATTCTATCACTAAATTTGTCAGTAAGAGTATATTACCTAGCTGTCATGTCATTTGATGTAGGCCTGTCGATAGTAAAATTATTCGATGGGAGTGCATGAGACGTAGCAGAAATTCATTGAATTAATTTCCCAAAAGCGACAGTCTATTTGCATTCATTTCACAATGTAGCATAACATACGTTTCAGTCATTTCCTTGCACAAGTGGCCATCCAGAACTTAATGCCATTCGGTAAAAAATCGAGCTGTGGTCACCAGATGTCAGATGTTAGATCGCATATAGGTTCCTATAGGATTGTCAGCTGTATTTGCTGGTACAATTTACCTGGTTTTAATCACAGCTCAGGTTATGACACGCTATTCACGATTTTGAAGATTTGAGGATTCTCACATGGTAAACAAGTAATATAATCAGCATCCGCTCCGCTGTGTGATGTGAATTTATGCAGAATTTCTAAATATTTATTCAATCTAATTTTCAGCTGAAGTAGCGATGTCGTTGGAAAAACTTCGCCAGGAGAACCTGAAACGAAACGCAGAAATGCTGGCATCGTTCTCATTTGATGAGGTAACTAATTTTTATATTTACAGATTGTGTCTAACGGCTCTACTAAATTCAGACAAAATTATGGTTGATGAATCAAGCTGTTGTGTCTCTTTTCTTGTCAATAAGTGAAAGTAAATTTCTAAAAATGAATCTTGCTATTTTGCTTTATTGTCAAGAACTGAAAAGCTGATGTTAGAACTAAATAACTGACGCATTATTTTCAAAAGTTCATTTACATGTGCGGTGTGTGTCTGACTAAAGCGAATTTCTTCCGGTGGAATAGAGGCAAGTAAACAATACGGGACTTATTCCATGAAGTTGATTTTGATAATAAGCATAAGCAGCTGCTGTTCTTTTGAGATGTGATCGCAGATGTGATCGCCGAGGTTTAAATCGTGTTGAATCAAGCGATCAGTTCATAATTTGATGTGGGATATACCAAAGAGTTAGCTATGAGGTTTTTTCATGAATAAGACTCAAATTCATCTAATAAGATTAGAGGGCTATCTAATAATTTTAGAAACGTGGCATGATAGTCGAAGCTCATGGATTATATTGCATGTAATGCTGGCGCAGTTTCGATGAACATTTCTCCTTTTCTCGAAAGATAACAAAACCACAAACTGGATCCAAGGGGTTGCTGTGCACCGTGGTCAAATGATTGTGGTTCAATGATGCCTACATGCTGTTGGCATTATATATATATATATATATATATATATAGCTCTTTACATTTATTGCTTCTTGGAATACTGTATCTACCTCTTCACATCTTCGCTGAATTATGCTGTAGGAGTCGACCGGTGTTGACATGGTCAAACTTTCCTGCAGAGGTGTGGTACTTTCAGTCCGGATGCCCTTCCTGCCAACTTCCAATGACACTTTTGGGGTTCGACCTCTGGACCAAAATGTCACTAGGCCAAGCATTTAACCGCTGTACCGGGGAGTCCACAGCACCACTAACTGCACAATCGCAACCAATGGTACGGACTAGTTAATTTGTTTGGATATTTTTCATGTTTCTTTCTATGGTATTATTAAATTTGTTAAATTTTGACAGGATTGGGATGTCATTCAATTAAAAGGGTAATAGCCATAATTGCATTGGTGAATGCTCTCCATCCTGACCGGTCCTCGCATAACCACAGTAGCTGACATCGATTCCTTTTTCCTCTTTGTTTTTGCCCTTCTGCAGTGTCTTGAAATATGGTCTTCGACAAGGAGTCTTAGTGGCAATCATAAGCAAACCAAGCTAGTATTCTTCGCTAAACACTTCAAGAAGAGGCCTTTGCTCCCCAGCTTGCGACTTGATAGATTTCCTAAAAGCGAAGAATGTCAGAAAGTGTGGATATATGTCAGTCGACGAGAGAATGCATGCATTTGATGTTCTCATGTTGCCACGGTGATCTTATGTCTCCTGTCATCTCGGAAAAAATAAAGGTTGAAAAAACAATTCATGGGATGAACTAAAATACGGAATGAATCAAGACCATTCACTCTCACATTCCTTTTGCGTCCATCTGGTCC
Source organism: Prostheceraeus crozeri (assembly GCA_907163375.1). NCBI lineage: Eukaryota > Metazoa > Platyhelminthes > Polycladida > Euryleptidae > Prostheceraeus > Prostheceraeus crozeri. Next base: position 15,685 of record CAJQUW010006147.1, on the reverse strand, counting down.
TGAAGATGCTGGGTTGGACGGTTTCCGCTTGATGCTCCTCAAATTCTAGCGATCGTAAATTCCAACTTCTTGAGCACCAACACTTCTCATGTCCTCGTCTGATAGATTGTACACTTATTGTGTCTTACTTTTAAGTCCTACAGCAACTTTGATCTCCGCGACTTGACCCATTCCGTCCCGCTCTTTCTCCATGCATGACCAAGCCAAATCAACCTCTACCGTATGATCGAATCCACGATCTTCTGTAGTCCCTCTTCCTATCGACCATTTCATTCGACCTTTTTTGATGCTCTTACTCCTTACATCCGCCATATCATGTGCATCTCCGCAGGTTGCAACTTTTTTTCACGAGTGTAGAACAGCGGACACGACTCACCGTTAGTCATTGCTTGAGGACATATACTGCATACAACTGGACTGGCTTTAACTCGTATAGTAGAAATCATGATCAACAGTGAACCACATCACATTCCACTCAGATAAAACTTTTCATAGTCCCGTAGATTTTGAGCGTGTAATGCTAACAAGTCAGCATATTGTTAGTACAATAAGTCCATTTTTGTAAAGATGAATGCGACACTTGCATTTTGTCAAATGAGACGAAAATGTCCATTCTGTTGATGTGACAAAACTTGTGATGTTTTCATCTCATATTTCAGATCAAAGAACAAATACAACCAAAGAGAAGAGCATCCACCTCCGGCTCTGTCATCAAGAAAAAGAAGTAGGCATCTCATTTCTTACTCTTACTGTGTAATGTGTGTTTGCGAATTTCATCTTTTGTGAGTGATTCAATACCAAGTTATTTTCCTTACTGTCGATTCTTCTCAACACTTCAGACCTGCTAAAGAAGAGAATCCTCGACGAAGCCTGAGGCTGATAAATGTTCCTCCAACTTCCTTGAAAGAAGATGATTTAATGAAAGTCATAGAACAGGAACAACAAAAAGAGAAAGAAAGGAAAAAAGTAAGTTGAAATTTCTTCTTGTCAACCTTGCAGCTCTCAATTTTCAGAACTCAGCCAATAATAGACCTATTTGTCATATATACGAAATGATGATCCTGATGATTCCGACGCACACGAGTCTCAACGAAAGGTGGTCCAATTTCTGTCCATCATGAGGAAATAATCGATCACCTGTCATCGACATCTTGGAGTAGGATTCTGCCGCACCATTGTCTTCGGTCCCATAGCGAAATTGTCCATTCTAAATTATTCGTCAGACAACAAAACAACGTCATGCAACAAACAAACGACATCAAACGAAGTTGTATTCAATCTCAAGCTACACAGAATTCAAAAAAATCAGTTCATGTCTGATAATCGCCTAGGTATCTACAAAGGACAAATTTTGTAATTGAATGCAATCGAAGATAGATATCTCCAAAAAATGATACAGGATGTCAATCCTTAATGACTGTGATGCTGCACTTCACAACAAGCTCATTAAAGATTAGAGACCGATACGACTGTTTTCTGAAACTTAGTTGCAATTGCTGAAATTTGTTGAATGACCTATTGAGCTACCATCAATGCTGAGGAGACGTGTACAACTTGATCACGAAAACAATCGTCAGCTTATTCTGTAGATCTTCTCTCAATGCAGAAATGCATTGAATCACAACTTCGGAATACAAATATTTACTATTTCAGTCTAAACAATTTCGTAACCTGCGAGAGTGACCTCTGTAAATGATAAAATTACTTCTTGAGCTCGTTTATTCTGAAATTTCAATTCAGAAATACATCTAATCATCGACGAGAATTTTCCCTCCTGGGGACCTGAAAGTGGCTTATTTTCGAAGAGCGTCAAATTGTGAGGTGCAGAAATGAGACGGGAAAAGGGAAGAGTCAAACTGATGATAAATGCTCCAATTTCTCACAACTGTCTAAATTAAGCAACTCTCCAGTGATCTCTTAATTTAAAAAATTGGTGCGCCAAGTCCTAGTAAATTATTTGTATAAGCGATATACGAGGGGTATCCAGAAAGTAAGTTCCGATAAGAAATCATAAGAAAACCAGAAATCCCAATCCATTCAAAATATATTCAATAATTCACTAAAGGTAAAAGTTGCTTTTCCACGTAATTGCCATTATTTTTCAAACACTTCTCATATCGCATTGGCAGACGTTTTATGCACTCATCGAAGAATTCTCCCGCCTGAGAAGTTAGCCAAGAAGTGACGGCTTGTTTCATGGCATCGTCCTCGTAAAAATGCTTGTCTCCGAGAAAGCATTTCAGGTGTTGAAACAGATGATGATCGCTAGGCACATGGTCAGAACTATAAGGTGCATGGCCAAAAAGGTCTCATTCGAAAGTTGCGAGAAGCTGTTGGGTTGCATTGGCAGTGTGTGGCCGGACGTTGTCATGAAGCAGAGTGATACCGCGAGAAGGCATCCCTCGTCGCTTATTTTGGATGGTCCATCGCAGTTTCTTCAAAGTCTCACATTAAGCACTTGCATCGATTGTATTGCAGCTGTATTACCTTAAGATAAGAAGTCAACCAATAAAACTCCTTTTCTATCCCAAAACACAGTTCACATGATCTTGCGGACGGAAAGAGCCGACTTGAACTTTGTTTTCACCGGTGATGAGGTGTGCCTCCACTCCATGGATTGGCGCTTGGTTTCTGGGGTTGAATATGACAACCACGTCTCGCCCCTTGAGACGATGCAATCCAGGAAATCATCTTCTTCCTCTCTGTAACGTTCCAAGAAAGTCTCAGCACGCTTTTCGCTTCAATTTGTGCTCTTCTGGAAGCATCTTTGGGACCCAACGAGCACACAACTTCCGGCAATCAAGTCTTCCAGACACAATTTCATGGACAGTTGATCGCGATATTTCTGGAAATTGGTCAGAAAGCGATGTTATCGTAAAACGCCGGTTTTCCTTGATCTTCGATTCAATCGTGCATACAAGATCTTCGGTCACCGACGACGGTAGTCCACTTTGATCATTATCATGAACATTTTCACGTCCATCGTTGAAGAATCGTACCCATCGTCGCACCATCGAGTCACTCATGGCCATTTCTCCATAGTCACTACACATTTTACGATGAATTTCAGCAGCAGAATTGCCCTTCGCATTGAGAAATCGAATTACTGCCCGTATTTCACAGAAGCTGTTCTTTCAATCGTCTTCGACATGATCTGACAATGAATGAATAACAAATGGCGGTTAGCGGCTGTCTGTTTTTTCTCGGCTCGGTTCGGACCATAGAAATCGAACAATCTGATATCACAGTGCCTTCATTTTATGTGTCCACATTGCATGGGAACGAATTTAACAGGAATGAAAAGAAAAATCGATGTAGCGAGGGAAGTTTAAGTAATTTTTGCTATCGGGACCTACTTTCTAGATATCCCTCGTATATATATATATATATATATATATATATATATAGATTAGATATATATATATATATATATATATATATATATATATATATATATATATGTTTAAGCGATTTTGTGGCCATTCCGGGAATTTCGATAATGAAAAAGCGGTCCTGGCTTTCCGCGGAATAAAAAAAGTTGGGAGTTGCCCAACATTTCGAAGACTACTAATAGAGCAAATTGAAATATTCATGTGATGCCTATACAAATCATAAAATTTCAAAATAATCTCGAACTGCTATCTAGGAATGAACTACACTGCAACACCAAGATCGTGCTACAAAAAGTATATGATTTACCGCCTTGAATGTATCATTTGCAACAAATTTTATGTCGGCGAAACTTCTAGGACAATAAGATCTCGTATATATGAACATACCAGTAACTCTTCATCTACATTTTACCAACATGTACAACATATCCATAGCAACAATGCAAGATCATCGACAAAGTGGACCATACTTGTGACTGAAAGAAACAGCATCAAACGAAAATCAATGGAATCCTTCAGACAAGAATACAATTTAATTAATCGATGCTCAGGTGAATATCTTTTGCCTTTAGTAATATAGGAGCTTTTATGTAACTTTTTTATTTGTGTATATATTTTTTATTTTATATGTCCGTTGACTCTTGCTCTACATCTATTACTTGTCATGATTTCTATTCTCTTTATGTTCAGTTCTGTTATTCAAGAAGTTTCTTGTAGCATGTACATATTTCATTCCTAGATTACAGCTAGAGATTTTTTGAAATTTAGTGGTTTGTATAAACATTGCATGAGACGCCAGAGACAGCGCTAGTGAGCACGTCCCTGAAAATGTGGAGGATTGCTGACAATGTTGTATCTGTTGGAAGTCAGCATGACACAGGTGCAAACGAATCGGGGTTAAGGAGCTTGATAAGGACCTTCGCAAGAGCAGCTATGTCATTGTCGACTTGGTGGAGTGTCCGTGCATGCCTGCATCCATTGTTGCATATCAGAGCCTCCATGGGTGGTACAGGGATGCTGTCAGTTTGGTACTTGATGGATTGGACTAGATTGCTGGTATTCTGGGTTCCACATCTCACCTTCTAGTGTTTTTCACTAACTTTGTTGCGCGTGATTTTGTATTAAAGAACATTGTTCGATTAAATATATGAATGTGTCATCATCTTGAAACTGGCTGTTTTCCTGTAGGCACGGAGATTGCAAGGTCCAAGACAATTATCGCAATGTTTGGAAGATTTTGCTGGTGAAACCCAATCTACCGATTACTTGACCAATAAGATATTTCATGGCGTGAACACTTCATCATCTTGGAGAAGTCATAGAAGCGATGAAAGTTTACCAAAGTGAGTCTTGCCCTAATCAAATAATAATGCTCTATTATGAAATGCAGTAGTCACGAGGCAATAGGCCCAAATTCGGATCGAGATGTAGACCCATGGGCATTTTCCTGCACGTAGTTCAACCCTGTGTTAGATAAGCATACATGTACATTGTGCAGCTATTTTTTTAGTAATTGTTGGTGCACAAGATTTTATGATGCCGCTGTTAATTTTAACAAAAATTTTTAATGAAGTTTATAGATATACATGCATCCGGGTCGCAAAAATCCCACGAATAATGAAGCTGGACAATTGTAGTCAACGCGTCGTATTCACCACAGCAATTGATGAAACCGTCGTTTGAAAATGCAAAACACAGTACATGAACCAGACATTATAAGACTTCAACATTGGGCTTGCTGTCGTGACTTCGACCCTTAAAAACGAGCGTCCTTCAGTTCACCTGCGTTTCGGCCATAAGCCGTATTTCTTCTAATGGTACTACGTCGCATGATCATTTATTAACTACGAGTCGCAAAAACGTTTTCCTGACCGGTTTCAATTATAGGTAGGGCTGCGATACTTCAAATATATGTTTTAAATATGGTTAAAAAACAATGTTCTTAATATGTTTTTTTAAATAATGCTTTTTCCTGTGAAAGGCGTCTTCTCTTTTTTCGATGCACAATCAACAATTCTTAAGACGATGCAACCCTTCTATGTATCTATAATTGCGTACGAAATGGCAGTAAATCTTTTGACAAAGGCACTTTCGTAATACTAGTGGAACGACTGTAGTTTACCCGATACACAAGAAGTACAAATACTACAGTTAGTGGTAATCGAATTCGAATCCACCGTGACAGAATTGAGGTGGAATAAGGTGTCATGACTGATTCTCACCAGCATCACCATAGTAAGTTTTCTAAACTCATGAAGATTCAATGCAGTAGCAGACTCCAAGAGGATACCGTATTTTTTTAATGATTTTCTCTTATTTAATTCGGCTGATGAATGTGACGTTGGTGTTGTGTTTTCAGAGATGTTTAGTGTATTGAGTGAGTGACTTTCGTTTAGTGAATATCCCTAGTCATCAAGAAATGTTTTTACTGTTATTTGTATCCATCCAATGTGGTTGTTTTGTCAACCTTTGTTTTCTTTTGCGACATAACAGCAACGTACCTGTGTACACTTCCGATTTTCCTGGAAGTTGTACGATTTTTAGTGATTTTTCAGAAAATTGTACAATTCCACGGTTTTTCGTTAAATTGTAAGATTTTCGATGATTTTTTTTTGAGTTTTCAGCCAATCGCACGGCTTTTCATCGATTTTATATGATTGTAAGAATTTTTCGAAATTGATGTGCTCGATTGTGGTCAGGAATTTTTGCTATCGAATAAGTCACTTTCTTTTTACATACTTAATGTGTGAGCTTCAGTCAAGCGCATTTTAACAATGCAATTGCTTCTCAGAAATCATAAGTTGTGGCCGTCCGAGGCGTCAACATAGGCCTATCCACATTAAAAGCCAAGCCATACAAAGGTGTGATACTACATATTCTATCATTATCCCTATAATAGTTTATTATATTTTTCTTTTATTTAGCTTTATCTGGCTAGATTATTTATTACTTTAAAGTGAGCCTGTGTAGTAAAAAGAATTGAAAAAAGAAATGATGCGTATTCCAAAATAGTTAGATGCCACTTTCAGTGATAATCAAACTTAATATGCTATTGTTAAGCATTCTAACTAAAATCTTTCCAAATTAAAGAAGTCTTTTTGGCTTATTAGTATTATATTATGCTTCTGTTTTCCTGTAATTCACTAAGTCTTTCAGGGAAGATATTAAATTCACCTCAAGTGCTACCACAATGCTCGCCAAGTATTTAGAAAAGCATATTTAAATGACATTTTAAACATAATTAAAATATGATTGGATAAAAAACATTTTTCGTAAGCCTCATCATGGAACAGATAAATGTCTAAATTTTCTTCAGTATTTACTAAAAGAAGTAAAATTGCAGCTGCAAACCAGAGGAAATTGTCAAAATGTATTATAGCATGAACTCTGAGGTATAAGAAAATTTTTCGAAAGACTAACTTTTAAGACTTTACTTAAGGACATCAATTAGGCCTGCATGAATTATTATTGAATCACATAAGATCTGTCAAAGCCATTTTTAATCCTAAGGTTTACCAGAATTATACAAATGACCAATTAGCATAGTTTTGGCACAAAGCATTATCTATTTACGAGAACAGACTCGCCTTTGAGTGAAGCCTGCTCTTAGATAAACCCCACTCACACATCAAATTTTTTTCTTAATCTTTTCGGAGAAATACGTCACGTGTATTTTATATTGATCCATAACGCTGTGTTGCGGTTTTAACCGGTGTATGTCTTCAATTTGTCTCAAACCTTCACAACTAGTCTGTGCGTCAACGGTGTCGGACGTGTTTTCAGCGCGCTCTTAGCCTTGTGGTCTTTGTGTTTCAGTTCTAGGCTGTTAGGGATTGTTTTTCATTAATTTTGGTATCATTCATCTCCTTATCACATTCTATTCATTTCTGTGTCATCGGTATCCCCTGTCATTTAGTGGCTCCAAAGTTATCGCTGTATTTCAGTCCCTTCGATTACTCCATTATCTAATCACGTGATTCGTTGTTTAGTGATTACCATAGCTTAGTTTCATTGGCGTGCTTCTATCAACACGCAGCTGCAGTGTGCTTTGTCTCGTAATCTGGATTCATCTCTCTGTCCGATTTCTCTGCTGTTGAGAGTGCTGTAGCTTGGCGTGTTGTGCCAAGTCAGATTTCTATGTAATTCTCTCTCCAGAATTGCATCCCTCTTCGATTTCTTTGCTGATCACACGCGTTTATAGATATCAAATTTCTTCAAAAAGATGCAGCGGCGCAGTAGTGTAGTGGTACCGTGTTAGACTTGCCAACTTCGTTCATCGAGTTCAAATCCTGCTCTAATTTTTTTTTCTTTTTTTTTGTGTGCTAGTTCACAGTCCTTCTATGATAATAGCATATAATTAGCTAGTGTTGAGCTCTTACACTGTTTACTCTCTACCGTTCGTTTTTTGTATTATGACATCTATCCACCGCATAAGTGTGGGGCCGCTAGTGTGCATGTAGCTTGGCGTGTTGTTTTAGAACCAGCGTATATTTTTCCCATCCATCCTACTTCGCTAATTCGGTAACTGCAGGGTCTGAGTGTGAGCTTAGCCTACTATTATACCTTCTTTGTTGTGACTGAAATCTCTGAGTGTGACTGCTTTCTTATTGTAGTTTATTCCTTTTTTTCCTCTTCGCATAATGCCTAGAACGGCTAAAGATTCCAAGAGTCAAGCTTCCTCTGATCTTCTCCCTGGTAGATCTACGTGTTGGTGTAATCAGCTTTCCAACTCAACAGAGATTGAGTGTTCCAACTGTCGATCTTGGATTCATTATCTCTGTCTGGGTCTTTCCTTCCGCCAGCTCTCCTATGTTATCAATGATGATCCTGGCCTTTATCTCTGTAAATCTTGTTGTCTCTCTCCAGAAGTTGACTCCATCAAGACCAAGTTACTGGACGGTTTCCCGTCTGATGAGCATGTGTATTGCTTTGACGAGGATTGGTTCACTGTTGCCAATTTAACTAATCCTCCTGTTTGCCAGACTCAGGATGTTTCTCACAGTTGTGTTAGTTCCAATGTTAAGGAAATTTCTCCCAGTTCAGACAGTCCTCCATTGCTTTCGAAATTTCAAGAATTGGAGAAAGCATTTTCGACTCTGACATTGAAGCTGGAATCCATGATAGCCATGATCTCTACTTCCCTCCACGAGAATACAGCTGATAAATCTCCCCGCATTCCTTGGCCTGCTCCTCTTCCCCCGTTTCTTCCTCCCAGTTTACACCGGTAATTTTCCTCCTCTCTCCTCAATAGATGTCCCTGTTGATCGCTCACCTGGTGCTTTTCAAGGTCCAGCTCTATCGAATCATGTATCGAATCCCACTCCGCCTATCTCAACTTCCCGGATGCCTGTCTTTCCCGTGAGACAGACCGGTTCGATCCCGTCCGTCCCTTCAGACTCTGGAATCTACATGCCAAATGAGCTCATCCTGACAAATTTTCCTGATGATAAGGATCTGCCTTTCGGTATATCTTCAATCATTCAGTCTATTAGAAACAGTTCTCCTTCCTCGTCATGTCCTGAACCAACTGATGTTATCCGTATTGGCAAGCCGAAAGTCAATTCTCATAGACTGGTCAGGCTGATTTTTAAATCTGCTTTCGACGCGAAGCTTTTCAAATCAGCTTTCTCTTCCGCTTCTCCCCATTTTTGTGATTCAAGCCAGGTTCGCATTCGATCAAGCCTTTCGCCTTCAGGACAAGCTCTCAGTCGGCACTGCTTCGAACTGAATAAACAAGCTTCCAAGAGCGACAATGGCTCTTCTTGTGAGAGTTTTAGTCTATGGGACTCCGGGGTTATTTGGCGCTTCGTTCGCAGAGATGATGGTAGCTGGCAAAGAGACTCCTCTTGGTTTGATCGTACTTATTCAAAAAACTGAAGAGGCCTAACCTTGCACTTAAGTTTCTTACCTTGAATGCTCGCAGCATTGTCAACAAGCTTCACATTTTTCATTCCTATATCTCTGACCTCCAACCAGATATTATCTCTGTCACTGAAACTTGGGCAAATAAAAATTTTAATGATGCTTTATTTCAAATTTCAGGCTTTAAATTATTCAGATCTGATCGTCGCAGTGGTAGTCGCGGTGGTGGTGTTTGCCTTTACATTAAGGACTCACTTCAGTCTTGTGCTTTGGATGTCGCTAACAGCTCGAACTTCAGTGATTGTGTTTGGGCTGAAGTTTATCTTCAGAATAAATCTTCCATTCTTGTAGGTGTGGTTTATCGTCCTCCTAATTCATCAGTAGCTAATGACAGTGTCCTATTCAAGCTCTTCCATGAAGCCTCCTCCCTTCCCCATCAGTTTAAGCTAATAAGTGGCGATTTTAATTTCCTCCACATTGACTGGGAGACACTTTCTTCCAACAAAGACTCTGAAGATTTTCTTGTTTGCACTGTTGAGTCAGGGTTCTACCAAACTGTCTTTGAACCTACACGCGAAGAGCATATATTGGATTTATTATTCTGCTCCACTCCTGATCTTGTTACCCGCGTTGATGTAATTGAACCTCTAGCCTCTTCAGATCACAATAATGTCTTGGCTGAACTGGCTTTTTCTGCTGAAAGAAAACCAATTTCTTCCAAGTCGACTCCTCGTTATAATTTTAAGCAGGCTGATTGGGACTTGTACCGTTCCATTCTCGCTTCCAATAACTGGGAAAGTTGCTTCCAGCACAAAGATGTGAATTAGATATGGGCTTCTTTGCAATCCGCTATTCACGGTGCTTTATCGTCAGCAGTTCCAACCATGAATTATCTTCGAAGTAACAGATCTCCTTGGGATTCTCCAGAAATTCGTTCTTTAAAACTACAGCGCAGAAGGGCGGAACGTATCTTCCTTGACACCAGATCTGAAGAGGCTAGACGTTTGCGCAATCATACATCTAACCTCTTGAAACAAGCAATCCGCAGATCTATTTACAATTTTGAATCATCTTTGGCTAACAGTGACAATCCTAAGCGATTCTGGAACTATGTAAAATCTAAACAAAAGGTTCGATCCACCGTGGGTCCGCTTGTCCACCCGTCCACTGACCGAGTAGTGTATGATCCCCCTACACTCAGCTACTATTCTTGGTGATTCCTACAAATCTGATTTCACCTCTGAGTCTCTTCCCATACCTGCTGTTCATGCACAAACTGATCATTGCCTCGCTGATGTAGTCTTTACACCTGATAGAATTCGCTTCCACCTATCACATCAGAAGAATTTCTCCTCCCCTGGCCCTGATGGCATTCAATATATCTGCTACAAACAAGGTGCTTTTGTTCTGCTTCCACTTCTTGCTCGCCTTTTCCAGATCTTTTTTGAGCTGGGGAATATCCCGCTAGTCTGGAAGCACGCTCTGGTTACTCCTATACATAAGAAAGGTTGTCGCAAGAAGGCAGAGAATTACCGTCCGGTCAGTCTGACTTGTACTGTCTCCAAATTGATGGAGTCGATTGTTCGCGATCACCTGTGGCAGTTCTGGAACCAATATGACATAATCAAGCGCTCTCAATTTGGTTTTCGATCCAATTCGTCTAGTACCCACCAGCTCTTAGAATTCCTCGAGGATTTAACATCTGTTGTGGATCGCGGTCAGTGGGCTGACGTCATCTATCTCGATTTTGAAAAAGCGTTCAATTCAGTCCCTCACTTTCGTCTCCTCTCGAAATTGACTTCCTTGGGCATTGGAGGGAGACTTCTATGTTTTCTGAAAGCTTTTCTTAAGGATAGAACTGAGAGTGTTGTCGTGGATGGTGTGCATTCTTCCCCCTACAGCATGATTTCTGGTGTCCCCCATGGATCCGTTTTAGGCCCAGATCTGTTTGTCGCCTTTATTAATGACCTTGACAAACTCTTCTTTATTGAAATATGCTGATGATGTAAAATTGTACTCCGAAATCAAGCGCACTGATCCCCTGAAAGCCAAAGAACTTTTGCAAGCTGACCTCAACGCTGTAACCACCTGGTCGAAGAAATGGCAGCTATTGCTCAATCCCCAAAAGTGCTCCATTCTACACTTTGGATTTCGCAATCCTGCCTCGGACTACCGTCTGGATGGAAGTTTCCTGAATAATTCCAAGTGTGTCAAAGACCTTGGAGTTCTGATTTCAAAAGACCTAAAATTCTCTCGGCACATTCTAACCTGTGTTCAGAAAGCGAAGCGCATTGTATCTGCCATCCTCAGGACATTCGTCTCTCGGGACGCCGATCTGCTTATTCGTCTCTTCAAGACACTGGTCCGCCCTCACCTCGAATATGCCATCCCAGTCTGGAATCCATCCCTGAATAAAGACATTCTGGCTATCGAACGTGTACAACGTCGATTCACCAAAAGCATCCGTGGTCTATCCTCGTTGCCCTACGAAGAAAGACTGAGAGCTCTGAAACTCCCAACACTACAATGTCGTCGTCGGATTATGGACCTTACAACCGTGTTCAAAATATGTAACCACCTTACTCCAACTGATCCTAATTCCTTCTTCACCTTTAGTGTTTCCCGAACCCGTGGACATAACTACAAAATTTTCCGCCACCCAACATCTGAATTGTCGCCTATCCTCCTTTTCCCACCGCATTATAGATGACTGGAACCGCCTCCCCGACGATATTGTGAACAGTGAAACGGTGAAACAGTTTAAACGAAAGCTTTTTATGTTTTATTGTAACTTCTAATTGTTCCCTCCTGAATGTATTTCCTGTGTTGCCTTGGTGCTCCTTGCACTTATTGGTGTACTAAATAAATAAATAAAACAAATGTCTTTAATTTAATCGTATGAGAATTTTATTTTGTCTACACAGTTGTTTATATTTTTTTGATAGTACTTCTACTTTTGACAGTAGTGTGTAGGTACTACATTTTATGCTTAGAAGCGTTGATAAAAGTCCGTCGTCATAAGTTGTTCAGCACACAGCCGGTATTGGAATGTATTATGCAATTCTGTCATGGAGGAAACAGTGAGCCAGGTCAACTGCTATTTAGTCAACAGTAATTTTCAGGTATTAGTTGGTGCTAGATTTATTATGATAAGAATAGACATGACACAAATTCATTGCAAATTGACGTCAACAACCTGTCTTCCAGATCCCAATCACCTACCGTCTCCTCCGCGATAGAAAACAATCGAAAAAAATTGCCGGGCTTGAGACTTCAAGTGCCGAGTGGATATTGATAGGTCCACAGAATTGGACAACTTGCTCGTTCAGCGTTCCTAGAAGGGATGAGTCGTATTCGTATATCGCATTTTCTTGGAAATTGCGCACCCTTACTCAAACAATAAGCTGTCAGCTCGCTTTTTGGACACCAGCCAGTGAGTGGCGTGCGTGTTGTGATGTCACTTCGGACAGACCAATACACACATCAATGTCTAGTTACATGCAGTGAGTAATGCTGAGATGATGGTGAATTCATCAGGTGAACTAATTTTCGTGCGCCTGCTATCTTCTTTGATAATGATCGTAACGACCAACATTATCGAGAAAACCTGTGCGCAATGATGTGAAATCTTTGGATCTGAAGGAATCGTGGCAATCGAATCACTTTGATGGAACTTACAGCAATCCGCAAGCGACGAACGACTTTTTTCTATCTCAGTGAGGTATTAGGAATTCTTTTTTCCCCACTTACTAAGTTCCAGTATGTGCTATCATTTTGAATTAATCTTTACTTATAATAAACTGAAACAGTTAAATCTAATTCTGCGGTTAGGTCACTTATTCTGTGAAATATCTCCATAAATGCAACAAACTACTTTTTTGTATACAGATATTTTGCACATTTTGGCCTGCGCATGATAAAAATGTACCAAGAGCCAAGTTTGTAAGTGCATTATTTAAGTACTTTAAGGTGTTTTCAACCAATTTTGAAAAAATCGATCAAGCAGGTACTTCGATAAAAAGTAATCAGACCAAATTGTGTGTTTTCACATATTGCGGTTGAGAGGAACTTCTAGAGTGAAAGAGTTGAGAATTAAGAAACTTTTACCAGGTCCAATAAGGGCTGAGAAGAGGAATGTACCTGGAGCCTATCGGTGACACTATAAGAAGGCGTTGACTTAGATTGTGTGGTCATGTGGAAATGAAAGACGAATGTCAGAGGGTGAAGTGCGTGGGCAGTTTGGCGTCCAAAAAAATCATGGAGCGATGACATCAACGAAGACCTTCGAGCGCTCGAGCTCCGTATGGAAGATGCAAGCGACCCGAGCGAAGTGTAGAACTGCCATACAATCAAACCGTCGTAGCCAACATGGATGGAACAGACGACATTAAACGGTATCATAAGTATCAAGTAATAAGTAAATAAGATCTCATAGTATTTGATTCATTCGTTAATATGAACGTTAATGCTAAATCAGCTAAGAGTTTTTCATGGTTAATTATCGATAGTTTACGGTCGTACTATGAATTGATTGAAAAACCTTTTAGAAAATATTCATGCAAGCTGGCTCTTGGTATATTTTGTACTATGATATTTTGTAGCCTAATCATTTAGAAGATTCTCCACTAGGCTATTTGTTTAACTTTGGTATCTTCCGTTTCCTGGATCCTTCGAATTTTTTTTTGACCGTGTCGGGTCTTAATTCGAGCATCATGTACAGACAAAAGCGTCGAAAAGGTTGTATGTAAAAACTAGTATTTTGCATTTGTCTCTAAAACTGCTCGAAGGATTTTGGAAATATTTCACAGGGTAGGTGACCTAAGTATACCCAATCAACGTGTAAAGTTTCAAGTACGGCATTGATTTTCGATCATTTTCAATTTTGGCCACCTGTGTAATTCAAATACCTGCTGTGCAGAACAACAATGAATGACGTACCGTTTGTTTGGCTGATGATACAGCACCTGCTTAGTCCTCTACTAACTTGTGTTCGAATCCTTTGTGTCTGATAAATTCTGGTCTGAATGTAATTTGTTAATCTTGACAAACCCAGCAACAACTGTTACCTGAAATAATTGTTATTTTCATCATTTGCAGATCATGATGACTTCTGTTTCTCTCCTCGTGTTTCAGGTTTGTTCAAAGATTGAAGCACGATCTTCACATGTCAGAATACTCTGTCTACAAGGTCGTTTCCTCAAGAGTCACTTGTATGGAGTTCCATCCCTCTGCTGACAAAGCTCTCCTTATGGTCGGATCTCGAACGGGAGAGATCGCATTTTTGGATGTTTCTAATAAAGAGAAGAAGTCAGCCATGTTATCTTGTCATAATGATAATTACGTGGTGTCGATGATCAAAGCTCATTCCGCAGATCCTCTCCGTGTCATTACTACTGGCTACGATGGTGCGGTTTGTGTCACTGATATAGAGAAGGGAGTAGTATCGGATGCAGAAATATCAGAGGATGAGAGCTTCCTCAGTATGGATTTCCTGAGTGAACATACTATCTTGAAGGGCAGCGGATCTGGGTACGCATCGGTTACTGATTTGCGGGAGCAAAAGTGAGAGAAGTTTTGATTTTCTTTGATGTATGCATGCACATGACTCTACTGTATGCACGTGACTACCTAGTATCTTCGCCGACATATTGAATATAAGATGATGAGCAACTTTCAGTCATTGCACAATGGTAGTCAGCCATCATTAAATTCGATGCTTATATCAGTCCGGAAAACTATCGAAAAGTCTTCTATGATAGCACGCTCTGGGCTTGATTTGAGACTTAGAACTGAAATTGTAAACATTACCTCCTTGATGTCATGTTTTGAATTAGGCAATTGCTCCATGTCGCTCTGTGTATTACCTTCTTCTGCTTGTACCATCCATCAGCCTAAGACGTCGTACTCATTTGTTGATAGGGAAGAGTCAAGAATAATTTGATGTTACTACGCAGTGATCATCTTCAGGCGAATCAAAAATTCAGAAATCAAATATTCGTCGTACTCTTATTGAAATATTTTGTTTCAGGATTGCGAAAAACGTGGAGATGAAATGTTTTGATGCACGGAAATGTGCAGTCAAATCGATTAGTGTCCATCCGTTGAAGCAAGGGAATTTGATTGCTGCCTCTACAAATGGCGGGTAAGAACATTTATTTGTTTCTTCAAAGGTAGAAGTTATGAAGTTGGAATTACTAAAAATTTCGATCTCCAAGTTATTTTTAACAGATAAAAACCAGAATTTCATCTTCTAAATATCAGTAGTAGGAGACGATTTAATGCTGAGCAATCTCTTAAATTCTTTCCACATTACACTGAGCCCAAGTTTTAGTTGCTATCGATCATGTTGTTACGTGAGGAAGTGGGTCTCACCAAATTGAATACCAAAAAAATAAGCGTTGACACGTCGGTGAAAATCGGTTAGTAGGCAA
>CAJQUW010006145.1:0-131047 GCA_907163375.1 Prostheceraeus crozeri | reverse complement strand
CAGCATATTCCATCATTTCTTTCTTGATTTTCAGAGAGCAATACAGTATAATACCGTTATAACGTGCACTCCTAGCATTGTTGTAAAGGGTAATATTTAACACTAACTATCGGCAACAATTGTGGGAAAACTTTGATGGAAGCTTACATTTGAATTCAAAGGAGATTTGTCTTGCTATCACATGAATTTTGCCTAAGTTCATTTGTATTCTGGTCAGTAACCCTAGTGTTGATATTTTGCCTGTAATTTGATATTGCTTCTATTTGAAATCGTCTACAAAAAATGTTGCATCGGCAGCCCAAAAAATAGCCTAAGCTAAACAGTTTGTATTCATTCCTTCAGCAGATGATGTGAGACATGCATCATAATAGGGGTCAATGATCCATGTTGCAACTAGGTTAGAAAAGCAATATTTGACAGTTATTTGTACCTCCGAAATTGCAACTCGCGCTTAGGCTATCCAACTGACAATATTTTCAATATAAAAATGATATGTCTTTCAATGTGAAATACTTCAATTAACAGGATAAACCATTGAAATGATTTTTAATGTATGGTCATACTCTCCAACGTCTATAAATACATAGGTTTCAGAGCAGCATGCAAGTCAATGCATGTTTATGCTAAAACTAACTTTACTTAGATTTTATGACCAATTCGAACCGAAGGCAGGGTTCTACTTTTCTACAATCCTACTCCGTTTTGACAGAAATTCCGAATTTTTTTGCTGCTATAGATAGCCTATTCTTTCTATCACATATACGCTACTTCTGATTTGATACAGCGAAAGTTGACTGTATGTAGCAGTCGCCAGTACAAATGTAATATAAACATCAATTCACTTAATTCACTTGATGAATTCACAATATTGACTCTTCCCAACCAATAACTTGATCAAAGAACACCGCCGATGAAGATAATTGTCAATAGCTTCTGGTGAGCACTAGAATGACGAAAAACAAGCTGATGTGGAAGCAAAAAAATCAAATTGATGCAGGATCCACATGTATGTTTCAAACACTCAAGAAATGATCTTCATCAAGCAGGCTCACTGAAGTGTATGCTATCCTCAATCGATGCACAGAAATTAATCATCATAAAAAATATCATTTAGGTTGCTGCCTGAGGTTGAAGACGTTCTATAATGAGCCATCCATGGTATCATTTATTATTTTTGTGGTTTTAGCAGAGCGTAATTGCCTTCATGTTGCAACGCTGTTCGTCATGGTAAATTATTGACCTGAAGACACAAAATATTACAAAATGGTTCAATTTTTACCTAAGCCGATTAGTAACTGAATCAACTCTGACTCGAAAGTACGTCAGTAGTAAGCAAAACTCCACTTCTGGATAGCGCAAGATGGCCGCCGTCGCTGACGTCCCCCCCCCTCTGGAACGACAGAGGTCGTGGTCGGCCGCCGTGGTGCTTCGAGTCTGACGTCCCCCCCTCCTGTCAGTCGAGTCGGTCGTGGTGTGTCGTCGTGTTGCTTCGAGTCTGACGTCCCCCCCTCTGGCCGGCCGACGTGTCGCGAGGTGGTGTGTGGTCCAGGTTGGCGTGGTGTGCCGGCCAGGTTGGGAAGGTGGACTGTCGTAGCTTACCTGAAAAAATCCTAAGTGTCAGAGTGGCTTTGTATGGGTAAAATTTTGAAAATTTTCCAAAGTGTGTCATTTCGACCTGGGACCCTGACCAAAGTTTGTTTCATCAAATTTCGCTGACCCCCCCCCCCCGACAGCAATCTTCTAACTTTGGTTCTAGTGGACGGATTTTGTCTTACAGCTACTCGTTTGAAAGAGGAGAAAAAACTGCTCGACGACATTTTTGCCGCGAGTCAATCGGACCAGCCGTTCAAAAGATAGAGCTGTTACAAGATTTTAGGTCGGAGCTCACCTGAAAAAATCCTAAGTGTCAGAGTGACTTTGTATGGGTAAAATTTTGAAAATTTTCCAAAGTGTGTCATTTCGACCTGGGACCCTCACCAAAACATTTTTCATCAAATTTCACTGACCCCCCCCCGACAGCAATCTTCTAACTTTGGTTCTAGTGGACGGATTTTGTCTTACAGCTACTCGTTTGAAAGAGTAGAAAAAACTGCTCGACGACATTTTTGCCGCGAGTCAATCGGACCAGCCGTTCAAAAGTTAGAGCTGTTACAAGATTTTAGGTCGGAGCTCACCTGAAAAAATCCTAAGTGTCAGAGTGACTTTGTATGGGTAAAATTTTGAAAATTTTCCAAAGTGTGGAATTTCGACCTGGGACCCTGACCAAAGTTTGTTTCATCAAATTTTGCTGACCCCCCCCCCCCGACAGCAATCTTCTAACTTTGGTTCTAGTGGACGGATTTTGTCTTACAGCTACTCGTTTGAAAGAGGAGAAAAAACTGCTCGACGACATTTTTGCCGCGAGTCAATCGGACCAGCCTTTGACTCGGCGTTGCTGTTACCACTTCGGGGCAGTGACAATGATGTCTTCAGCTGTAGATAACGGGTATCGGGGAAGATCTCTCACTTCCCTAGTGATCAGTACAAGGCCTTCGGGCTGTCGACGGGATCGAGTGCCACTGACTACACTCAAATCTATCATTCCTCACTAAGTGTAATGCTTTAGGAATAAGACTGTACTACATGATTCCAAACTTTCATTATCTTACAGTTAACAAGAAATCTCAGGCATGGCAAATGATAAGAATCGTAAATTTCACATCAAGATGTGCACATGTGGGCGAATCAATCGCAGTGCGGACGCCAAGGCGCATGTAAAGAAGGCGGGCACTGACCACATGATTATCCTGAATAGGGTTGCGTGTCTAAAGTGTAGAGTGCTGAAGGGTGATGAGGATGAGGCGCGTTTTTACAGAGTGCATGCTGACTGCAGTGGAGGATTGGTGAATGACTTGCGATTCACGCAGTTGATTGTTGAAGAGAGGGAGCGAATGTTGGCGATAGAGCGAGAGGGCAAGGTTGAGAATGTTGTTGAGAATGTTTTTGAGAATGTTGTTGAGAATGATGAGTTGGCGAGAGCAGTTGGGTCGTTGGAGGCTGAGATTGGGCGAAAGAGAGTGCTTGAGAGTGATGATGAGGATGATGTGGATTTAGATAGGGAGCGTGTGAGGAAGCGTGTGAGGAAGCGTGTGAGGAAGTTGAGCTCTTCGTCGTCGGAGGTGTCAAACATTGTCATCGCCGACCCCCCGAAGAGCTCATCTTCCCCAAAAGTGAAGAGTGGTGGGATTCGTAAGCAGTCGGCGAGGTGGTTGAAGGATGAAGAGAAGAAGCATGTATCGCAGCAGATGGCGCATGATTTGTTGGTGAATAAGTATGACAGTTTGAAGAAGGTGAAGGATGAAGTCGTGAAGGAGTTGGATGAGTTGAAAAAGAAGGAACTGAAGTCGAAAGAGGTAGCGGATGAGAATATTCGAATAAGGCGTAGTGTGACTGATTTGACGAATAAGACGCGAGAGTTGGAAGAGAAGAATGATGAGTGTGAGAAGAGGGCGAGTGCTGCGGAGAGAAGAATGAGAGATGCAGAAGCGAAGTTTGAGGAGATGATGAAGGAGATGAGTGTGTTGAGAGCGAGGAATGTTGAGTTGAAGAGGACTGTGGCTCGGCGGGGTGATGAGAGGCAGGCGTATGAGAAGTTGGAGCGCATGAGGGATGAGTGGAATCGTGTGAATGAGGATCGCTTGTTTGAATTTCACATCCCTATTCGGGATAATCATTTGGATGGACAAGTCCTTGTAAATCAAAGTCTCGACGAGTCCATCATATGCTACAACGGCCATCCAACCAAAACATGTCTCCATGCCAGCCTGAGAATGCGCGGTCATCTCCACAAATTTTCTGTTCGGAAGCGCGCGAGACTACCTAAGGATGGCTAACTTGGTAAGTGAAAAGTAAATAAGATAGTATATCCTATTCTAATACATATCATTTTCATTGCAGATCTTTGCCCGCCTTCACCACCCCATCAATTCACTCCCGAGAACGAACCATCGGCTCTCTTAAGGGCCACCTAGGGGCAAGACATGATAGAACCTCCACGCGGTTTGCCCTGGGCAGTCTTCGGACTGGCGAATACTATCATTAAGTTGAATTTGCTATCAGTCAACTTGAACGTTGCGTCGCGTTAGAGGGGTATATAAACCACTGCCTCTCATTTCATTTCATTTCAATCATGCAGACGCCGAACAGTCAAGTCAGCTCTCCTCGCGGACCGCAGTTAAGGCCGCGAAATTTATTTGAGGAATTTGTCAGGCTAGAGGAGCAAGGCAGAGTCCACAATAATCTTGCTCGGATTGGCAATCCGATGACAGCAACTGTTGCCAATCCAACGGAATGGCGCTACATTCCACTTTTTAGCCACGTGCCAATTAGCGTGGAAGTCGACACTGCTACCAAAGAGAGAGAGTCAAAGACTCTCTCAGCAGAATTGGTAGGCTGTAAGATGACGTTACTCCCGAGAACGAACCATCGGCTCTCTTAAGGGCCACCATGGGGCAAGACATGATAGAACCTCCACGCGGTTTGCCCTGGGCAGTCTTCAGACTGGCGAATACTATCATTAAGTTGAATCTGCTATCAGTCAACTTGAACGTTATGCAGTCGATTGCTATCCCTGAAGCATTCTGATTCGCTGTTGAACAATTCATTGTTGAAAACCCTACATAAGCCAGAAGATTGTAGCGCTTTTCATTCAATTTTAAGTCACGATGGAAGCAACATCTACTAGCACCATTCCCGTCTTCATCGATGAAGAGAACGCCATTCCCGAGTTCATCATCCTCGACAAGTGGGATGAGGATGAGAAGAAGGGGAAGATCAAGAAGATCGTTTGGACGGATGAGGTATGGACTCCGGATACCACTCGCATCCGAAAGGTGCCAGATGCACCAGCACGGCTTAGGCGGCACAGGGTTTATGACAACCTAGCCGTCATACCCATTGACTATTCCAGCCAATAGTCAACTTAATTCACTCCGAGAACGAACCATCGGCTCTCTTAAGGGCCACCATGGGGCAAGACATGATAGAACCTCCACGCGGTTTGCCCTGGGCAGTCTTCAGACTGGCGAATACTATCATTAAGTTGAATCTGCTATCAGTCAACTTGAACGTTGCAAATGAAGTTCGGTGTAATACTTCCTTTCGACGGGCGTTCCTGTAAAGGGCGGCGGTGAAACCCGTAGCTATGTATACCGCAAGGGACATTCGGCAATGGTCAATCTTGTTAAACCTCTCTGCGTCATGTTTGCAAGTGATTGCCTCTGTCTCAACGTAGTATGCATTCGCGCCAGGGCGACATTTAGCCAACTGTCGAAGGTTACCTAAAGCTTTCCATTGCATACGTTATGAGAACCATGAGTTCTACCTGTCTGTATCAATGAGACGAATTGATGAATGGAATGAAATGGGAGGACACTCACGCGCCACACGCAACATAACACACTTCTCTCTTCCGTAGTCTAACAAGCTCTTTACACATGGATCGCAGTCGATTGCTATCCCTATATCAGAAGTATAAGCCATCTTAATTTTATTTAACACTATTTCAACTACCATCATCGCCCATATGAAATGTTATAAGATTTACAAGTTAGACTAAGCGTGCTACTATTTCCAAATGAAAAAGTATACATGGTTAAATCATCCACTTAAACCCCATTCAAGTAAGTCAGTATGAAAGCAAAGATAATACGAAATAAAAATTTATTATGGCATGTATTTCAAAAGGTCTTCATCGTCAATATCGTCCCAGAGTCTGGCTTCACATGGATCACAAGAACAGTTCACTTGCTTTAATCGTTCTTCTACTGCGAGCCTCACTTTGTCGATATACTCCCACTCCGCCATAGTTCGTGGCTGGGAGTTAGGGGTGTACCATTCCCATAGTCGATGGAGGAATTTGGTGCTGGTGATCCCCATCACATCATCAGTATCGTACTGGAGATACTTCCACCTCACGCCTGTTAAGTCGGGACACTTCTTCTCACATACACTCTCCTCTTCGTCATCCGCTGCTAATTACAACTTTCTAATATTGTCAAGTTGGTATATTTTCTCCACCTTCCCCTTCGTTGGAGCGTTTGGTGCAAAGAGCGCCTTTGGTGATGAGCATGGAGAAGAGAATTTTGTGTTCGGCGTTGTCGGAGGGCTTGTCATGTTGACTGTGAATAATAACTTTGAAATGTTTTCTAATTCTTAAGTATAAACAAGCAACCAATCAGAATGAACAGCCAATGAATGATGAATATGAAAGTATATATGCAAAGTGACATTCGTGTCATTTCACTCTGTCTTTGTAACATGTAAGTGAAGTGTTCTCTGGCGAATTCTATATTTGAGGCGTACAAGTGAACTGCTCTCTCGTGAATTCCAAATTTGAGTGAAGTCTCTATCTTGTTGAAGTATCAACCTTAAACTTGATTTCGTTGAAATGGTAAGTTGAAAATTTCTTCACTCATCTCCCTCAAACGTGTGGCTAATAGCATCTTCCTCAATTTCAGGCATCAACTTCATCACCAACGCCCTCCCTTCTCGAGGAAAGTTTAGAGTTGTTGAGTCAAAGTAGGTTGTAACAATACACTGAGACTTGAACAGAGATGATAGAATGATTTCCCTTTCAGGTGATGTGAGTTGCAGCTCAGGACTCTCGCGACAAGGCAACGAGTGGGAATGTGCCGACTGCGGACATATGTTTACAAGGAAGCACAGTCTCCTTCGACACATCAAACAACGTGTGTGTCAACGCAAAGCGGCGTCAATCTCCGGAGGTGAAGTTGATTCTGACGATGACATCTCCTTTCCTTGCGATTTGTGCCCTCTTTCTTCTGATAGTCACTTTCAGCGATCTTCGCACAGACTTCAACACACACATGCAAATCATCACTACACCAACGGTACCTCTACCATCTCCCTCATTAATGTTTCACATAATAATTTAGTACGCGACTACTGCATGGAGTCCAATACTCAAATAGTAGATTTTCCTGAGTGGCTCCTTCAAAATTCTAACATTATCGAAGCGCTCTTCAACAATTTAGACAATTTTAGAATGAAGGCGCTCATCTACCTTAAACTAAAATATATTAAGATAGATTTTCAAACGGGTCAAGTGACGGAGAGAATACAGTTTCATATTCCTTTATCTTCCGCAACCGAAGTTGTAGACTGCGAGTCTTGGCTAAATTTTCACATTCAATGTTTAAAATCAAATGTAGATAAATTCAATCAACGCGACAGCGCTCTCATTTTTGATGGTGTGGACTCAGCCATATTCAAAATTTCCCTATTAGAAAGTCATGCAGCTCGAGGCACATTTAAACTACCAAAAACGTTGTATAATAAGAAAGCTGTCATCAATGTCGATTGTAAATCACAGTGTTTCAAATATGCAGTCCTATCCATCATTCACTATAATGATATCAACGCGCATCGAGATCGCACCTATAGCTATAGACAGTGGGAGGATGAACTAGACTTTGAAGGTTGTGATAGTAACAACATGAAAATCAAAGATGTAGAAACGTTCGAAAAACATAATAAGATTAAAATTGTCGTTTACGTGTGGGAGAAGGGGTTGAAGGGTGCCCGCTATAATTCACGTTCAACTTGTTATGAACGTGTAATCAACCTCTTATTAGTAAAACAAGATGATAGCGAGGAATGGCACTACTGTGGTATTCCCAAAATCTCTCGCTTGTACACTCACTTGGGGCACTCTAAAAGAGGTGAACATTTTGTATGCGACCGCTGCATTCGCTCCTGTTGGAGTAAAGATAAATTTGAAACTCACTATGAATGGTGCAAGCAAGGTAAATTACAAATGGAACGCATGCCCAAAGATAAAATATTTTCACATAGGGATAGTGGTGACGAATTAATTCCCCTGCGTGTCATTTACGCAGACATAGAATGCTACATTGATGATATCATCCACAAGCCAGCAGCCATATCCTGCTATGAAGTATAGCATGACCACTTTAGGAATAGACAAAACAAAATGCATACATGGCAAGGTGAAGATTGCATTTCAAAATTTCTAGAATTTCTCGATAAAGCTGCTAAATTTCAACAATCATATGATTCCCAATTGCAGCGTAAGTCACTACATATGTCAGATGAAGACAAACAGAAATTTGAAAGTTGCATATCGTGCCCTAAATGTCATAAAACGTTTGATGACGATAAAATTAAGAAAGTGCGTGATCATGATCACATCACTGGTAAATTTAGAAACGCACTCTGCTCCAAATGTAACTTTTCACTTAGGTTGAGACGTCGTGTACTACCCGTCATTTTTCACAACTTTAAGGGCTATGACAGTCATATGCTCATAAAAGGAGGGTTGAGCCAGATGAAATCGTGGCAGTTTAATGTAATAGCGCAAACGAGAGAAAAATTCATGGCAATGACAGCAAAAGTACCAGTAGATAAAACTAAAGAAAATAAGACAGTCTTCTTCGAAATAAAATTTTTAGATTCATTCCAATTCATGTCAGCGTCACTAGCTTCTCTCGTTCGTAATCTCAAGTTTCTTCCGCATAGTCAAACTTTGAAGAAACACTATCCAAACTTAACGGATGAAATAATCACTCGCAAAGGAGTCTTTCCCTATGCGTATTTTAGCTCAATGTCTAAACTATATGAAACAACCCTTCCTTCCATTGACAAATTCCAAAACGATTTGACGGGTGAAGATTGTCCAGTAGAAGATTATGAACATGCTCAAGAGGCATGGTTAAAATTTGATTGTAAAACGTTTGGCGATTATATGATAACTTACTTAGAATTAGATGTTATTTTGCTGGCTGATGTCTTTCAGGAATTTCGACGAGTGGCATTAGAAGAAGACAAATTAGATCCTGTCCACTTTGTCAGTCTACCAGCCATGTCCTTTAAATCAGCCTTTAAAATGACTGGTGAGACCATTCATCTCTTACAAGACCCCGAGATGTATAATATATTTGAGCGCGGAATACGCGGTGGTCTCACATTTGTAAATAAACATCATATAAAATCTGAAACAGTAGGTAATGATCATATCCACCTAAAGTACTATGACCAAAATAATTTATATGGCAGTTCACTGTCTAAACCACTACCTCATTCCGAGTTTAGTCGGTTAAATCAAGATGAGCTTGAGTATTACTCCAACCCTTCAAACATACTGAAGATTCCAGATGAAGGTGATTGGGGATATTATTTTGAAGTGGATTTGATTTATCCAAATAGTATTAAACATAAAACTGCTGATTTCCCACTCGCACCTGAATCTGGTGAAGTGACTGAAGATATGTTTTCACCATTCATGTCACAATTTCATAATAACTTAAGAGAGTGTGGACAGCCAAGATACAAACCATGCCGCAAACTTTTACTCACCCAATATGATAAGAAAAATTATCTCGTCCACTTCTGCATACTAAAATTCTACTTAGAAATGGGCATGCTTCTAAAGTCAGTTCACCGCATTATCAAATTTAGACAGAAAGCCTTCCTCAAACCCTACATAGATAGTAACAGTCAAAAACGTGCACTCGCCCAAAATAATTTTGAAAAGGATTTTTATAAATATAAGAATAACAGTCTTTTCGGAAAGACCATGGAGGATGTTAGAAAACGTATGAACTACAAACTAGTCGTTGATGATCAAAAATATCACAAATTGACCTCATCACCTCTTTTCATTGATAGAGACATCATCGATGAGGATCTTGTAGGTGTTAAAATGATAAAATCAGAAGTTGAGTTGTGCAAGCCCATCTATATTGGGCAAGCCGTTTTAGATTATTCCAAGCTTGAAATGTATCAACTCTTCTACAAAATATTAAAACCATGCCCTCTCGTAAAAGAGGTTCGCTTGCTGGGTGGTGATACAGATAGTTTCTTTTTAGGAATTACCACTCAAAAAGATTTAAATTTTAATGAAGTAGGTAAGTCATTAGAAAAATATTTCGACACATCTAACACCAATCCCACTCATCCACTCTATTCCATACAGAATAAAGCCAAACTTGGTTGTTTTAAGGATGAAACAGCAGGAAAGTAATTAGATGAAATGATTCTCCTCCGTCCTAAAATGTATTCCATGAAATTAAAAGAATGTGCAGATAGTATTAAGCGTGCTAAAGGTATATCAAAATCCATTGTTCACAAAATGAAACATCGGTCCTATAAGGCCTATAAAAATAAAACTATAACGTTTGTCAATATGACAATCTTAAAATCTCAAGTTCATACTGTGAAAACGTACACGTTCAAGAAACGAGCGCTTTCAGCATGGGAAGATAAGAGGTGTTGGATAGGACATAACACATCTCTTCCACATGGACATCCTGACACAAACATACCTCCACCCAAAAGAATAAAACTCACGCTACCACATTCAGGAGATGTATTGACATAATCAACTTTAACTCAGTATTTTGATGTTGCTTTTTGTAGATATACATGGTTGTTTTATGTATCGCATGAGACCGTTTTTTCCTTGTGAATATATGCCTACAGTCAGCCCATTCCCCCTATATCTGTGAAAAGACTTTTTCATACACATATTTTTATTTCAATAAACATATCACAATGACTTCACTTTGTTTTCCGAAACACTAAAGTTACGAGGGATTTAGTATCTTTCACATGGATGCACTCTTGTAAACCATTGGTAATTTTGATAGCAATAGAGGGTATAGTTTGTTTGACGACGGGATGATAGAAATAGATTCAAACATCTTCTCGACTATTCCATATGAAGCGTCTTTATCATGAATGAAATCACGTAAAATGTATTCTTTTTTCTCACCAACAGAAATAGGTAGAATCAAATCACTTTGAATGTAAAGGTGCTGTTCATGTTTATCAAGTGTCATTGGTGTTTCTATACCAATCGTATGCGCAGCAGCAAACACTGTTTGTAGCATTGAAAAACCAAAGAGTTTTTTCAAATTTTTACTCAATTGACATTGAATGTCATCACCCAGTCTCAGAACAACGCGTTGATTTTCAATTGAAAACGAAATGTGGTGTGTCTTTACATCATATTTACTTTTCATCACATGCTTCAACTTCTGTTGTATATAAGGATTTACTACATGAATGAAGCTTTCAACTGTATGACATAGACGCGGCATTATATTGATAGCAACTTTAGATTCTTCATAAGACTGGTAAATTTTCTTGATGCGATCGCCATAGATGTCCACCCACCATTCATCATTAACTGAATCAGCTTTAGTGTGATATTCATGAGAAGCATACACCACACCGCTTCCAATAATAGGTGTTGGATGTCTTACAAAATGACGCAAGGTTGGAGAGAAATAAACTGTAAGTTTGTCATTATATTTCTGAATAACCAACTTATTTTTGTCCGCCATAATTTTCTCTCCATACTTCTTACCCACAGTCTCATTCCATCGTTTTACTAACTCAATAAGTGATAAAGGTTGAACACCACGCTTTTTCAACATGATGCGTTCTTCACATTCTACAACATCTTCATCAAATATTTTAAATTTATAATGAAATTTGTTGATTCGATTTGAATAAACTTTTTTAACATTTGCAGTAGCAATTGACGTTAGATGTAGTCCATGGCCAAAACCGAGATGTGGATAGAATTCATTATCCAACCTCAGTGTAAGACCTTTAGTAAAAGAATGAAAGCGAAGGAACTGTCTCCCACTCCAATGATAGATAGTAAACTCATAAACTTTCTGATCCTTATTCTTCATGGTGGAAGTATTACCACTATTGAATGCCTTAATAATTTTCTCATTCCCAAATGGACCATAATAATCTGATTTTATCTGAATCCATTCGTAGTTCCACTTTCCATCTGATGTTAAATTGTATGGGAACTGGAATGCATTATTCATCGTTATTCCATCATGGGTGCGAGGAGTCAATATCATTTCTTCCACAGCATTCACATTCTGTATATTGCTATCATAGCAAATACTAGAAACGCCAACCTCCCATTCTCCTTCTAAATGTAGTGGGCGATTTAATTCTACTCGATAGTCTGATGGTTTATTTTTGGGAAATTTATTCATAGAAGCATTACTGGGCAAGTAGATTAGAAACGAGTCCTTATTTCCACTTTCCATATTATTCACATTGGAAAAAAATATGAATGCGTTTGCATTAATTCTTCATTCGGAAATGGAGTGTGATACTTATCACAGCGTCTTTATGAAAAGGAATCAACGCACCAGCATCGTCATATATGGCAATATCAATCTGTGGTATATAGTTTGATTTCAGCTTTGCATAATGCACTTTCTTAAAAGTATGCTCAGATAAAATACTGCAGCTTTTTGGTTGGTATGGTATCATTGCTGAAAGTGGAGCTTCAGCATCTCCCACACGCACATCTTCACCAATATTGGAATATAACTGAAAATAGTTAATACGACGCAATAATGATAGGTGCGCGCTAGCTTTTGTTACAGTACCACTTTTAAACGTATTTTGATCTAAGCCCAAAATGTCCTTTAGGGTATTGTCCATGATCAGCTCAATATTTTTCCCGCTAACACGAAGAGATGGCATACCTTCTTTTTCAGAAAACGAAATATGTTCATCTTGAATCACTTCATTCAAATAATCTATTGCCATCTTAACTGAAGTGATCATGCGAGGTGTCAACACTCTTGTTCTATGTGAGATCCCACTCAAAGGCTCTACACACTTTCTGTATAAAGATACCGACCATTCTGTATCAACGTGATTTGATCCATCACATTTCAAATAGCGCATATCAAATTTTCCATGAACGGCTGCAGAGCGATGTCGCAAGAACTGATGAAAATCTTCTGAACAAACTAATACTAGATCATCATCATTTAATTTACTTATTGCAATATGATTAGATGATTTGATATAAGTCAATGTTGCCACTTGTTTACCATCAACTCGAAGGAGAAAATTAAATTTCTTCACTAATGTTTCAGGAGTCATGTTTGTCTTTCTTGACTTAATCACAATCTTCTTCACCAATGTCTTTTCATTTTTCGGAATCAGATCCACATAAAAAGCTTTCTCTTTGTAAATCAAATCTTTACAACCACTTGGGTGGTAATTAACGTTATAATTATCATAGCTTCTTAAGGCGCTAGCAAGGTAACCTAAATCATTTCTTAAACTTGGACTTAAACCAACAATCCAATCTTTCTCAACTACATGATGTACATAATTATGATCATCATTGTGTGGAGAAAAATGGATGATGTGTCTATACCCTCTTTATTCAGGAAATCATATACAAACTTATTACATGATAAGAGATCTTTCTTTGGCCACTGTGGAATGTAAACTCGACAACCTTCTTCACACTGATAAGCCTCTGTACGCCTCACATTGATCGTCATCACTTCATGATTAAAAGTATAGACACAGTTGCTATGAACAAGTTGAGTGACACCCACTTCCCACTTTCCATTTAGCTGTTGTGTATGATCAATGGGTGTAGAAAAGAATGCGGCTCGATTATTACCAAATCTCTTTGTAGACGCATTGCTAAGCAAAATATGATAAAACGACATTTTTATATTGCTGATCTGCGGCTTTGCATAACATCATGAAGACTTGGATTTTGGACTCTCTACAATATATCAGAGTTGATCGTGATGGAAACGTACATTTCAAAAATTCTCATGGTCATACATCAAGAGGTATTACATTAACATGGCGACAATTTGTCAACCTCAATGATATCATGAGGGATTTGGAATATTTTGAAACATTAAGATTCATCTCCTTGGGTGATCAAGTTTGGCTTCAACATTACAGAAATGAAATTCAAATCTGCCATTCTCATTCCGCAAACTGTTTCTCATTTCGCAAATACAATTGGGAGAAGTATAGAAGATACATACATCGTTCCATCATGACATTTATTCGTCGTGAGTTCATCGCCCTACAATGCAAATCTTAATCAGACATGACTACCACGCACCATGAGTTGGAAATTAGATTCCCTACAACGTATTGAAACGGATCATGATCGAAACGTCTATTTCAAAGATTCAACTGGAAATGTGAGAAGAGAGTTTGCTTTATCTTATCGTCATTTTCAATCTCTACATCATATCATGAAGGATTTGAAATACTTCTATATGAAAAGACATTCACGTATTGGAAATCGAATATGGTTGCGCGTCAACAATCGGCGAATTCAACTCTTTCATTCCCAACTTCATACTAACTTCACATTTCATCAAGGTAGTTGGGAAAAGTATAAAAGGAAGGTACATCGCTCAATTTACTCATTCTTTCATCATGAAGCGCCATCGCTACACCATCGTCAACATTCTCCGTCGCTTCAGACTCTACACCAAAATCGATCTCACAACATTACACCAACACCTTCCAAACAGCAAGTATTACCCGGGCCGACCTCAAATGTTAGTGGTGAAGATGAGCAATTCACGGAATCTTCAACTCTTCCCAAATGGAACTGTACAGATTCTCGGCGCCCTTTCTCATTCATCGGCGCAGTCAATGCGCTTAGAGCTACAAAGACTACTACGTCGGATATGGAAGAGGGAGAGGTGTGTGATGTCGAATCTGACTGTGGACAATATGGTGATCTCTACTCAATTGAGTGACAGTGTATCATTTTTGAAGATTCGTACCAGCAGTTACAATTTGTGTTATGAACCCGAACTTTTTCCTGCAGCTCTCATTAGTTGTTGGTTACCTGTGCATGTGGCAATCTTTCATAATAGTAAAGTGATCATTACCGGACTAAAATCTCATGTACAAGCAAATGTGATCCTAGACTATCTCATCGAGTATGTACGTACCCAGCGGATTGTAAAATAAAAAACAATTTTTCCAACATGATGTTTTTATTTCAAATCATGATAGAACTTACAAATCATTTTTTCATTAGAGGATGGATTACATGAAAAGTTTTGAATAACAGATACAAATCGAGATACATGTAAGCGTTTTAATATGAAGTACAGTACAAAAGCACCACACGTTGATGAAAGTGGATGTTGTAGTATGCGTTCATTTCGCTGATATTGACGCGTATGTTTTCTCAACCACTGCTGTGTTGGTATATTTGGAGGTTGAGCAAGAGAGTCAAATAGTTCACCACGTCGGTATTCTCCAATAAAGATTGCTTTCCAATGCTCACCGCCTAAATTCTGCGAATGAGTGTTTAGCACAATAAAGATGGGATAGTGATTTACTGCAGGTGGTAAGGTATCGAGTGAATAGACATTATCGAAAGCTTTCAACGTCGCTTCGTCTGCATTACGCTGCACTTTAGTCTTAATATCGTCAGCAGTCAACCAACTCATTAACGATTATACTGAAGAATCACATCACGATACTTTGTAATTTCAATATTTGAATCGAAGACTGCATAAATTAATACATTGATCGTCTCAGGTAGTGTTCTTTTGAACGTCAAATCCAAACGAATATTATGAGGCACGTTCGCTTGACGATAGGGTGCACTAATATCGCTGTCAGCAGTCAAATCAAATGCATAAATAGTATATCCACTCTTAAACTCTTTCATAGTGAGTCCGTTGGTGTCATCCGTATTGTAAAAACCAAAGACATCCATAAAATCAACATAACTGCGCATAAATTGATCCGCAGCAAAATCTGGTTTGTAGGGTGGACCAGGATGACTCACACCATTTACACGTAAAGCAATTTCACTTAACTGATTGTGTTTAAAATTGAAAGGATTCTTCTTTATATTACCATTAAATGCATCATTTTCAACCATTGCCACCATGAGGAGCTTCGGTGCCTCCGATGGAAAGAGGCCATCTTTCATGAAACTCTTTTGATCTTTCGGAATTGTAAAGGTGAGAAGCTTTGTATGCTGAACGGGGTAAATGGCATTTTGGCGGTTAAGACCTTCAGCATGTCCTCTAATGACACTTGGATTCGGTACTACTCGACGAATGTAAAGTGCAATATCTTCCACATGAATTCTAAAATTGTCAACTTTAGCAAATGCATTCAGCGCAAATTCAGGCTTATTCAATGTCAGCTTGAGTCGCATGCTGGTATTACAGAGTAAAAACTTTGACTGTCTAAAGAAGTCTAAATTCAGCGGACCATATAGCTGACATACTCTACTATCTTTAATCATAGCAGATGGCTTTATAAAGCCACTGTTTGTTTCAGCATCAAATTTTCCTGCTTCATCTCTGTACCATCCCATGGCTTCCATATGACTTTTTTGTGCTGCTGGATGAAACTGTGATACATGATTGAAATATGATTTATAGGGATAATCGCTTTGACCACCTTCCACCTGCTGCTCTCCAATCGTTAGAGAAACATCGCGAAGTAATGTAGTCAATGGTAAATTGTTCAGTCCAACTTTATGTGTATCATCAATAGCAGTTCCATCTGCTTGCTGAATTCTAAACCTCAAATCAACCATCGCATAACTCAAATCTATGTAGTCATCACTACCACCAGGAATAACAAATTCAATGGGGCCAGCATTCTCAGCTGTTCGAGGATGATAATCTACAATACTTGAACTAAGAATATCTGTCTGTATGGCTTGTTGATCAAACAAACAAAATCCGGAAGTTTTACACTCCATGATTAGAAGTTATGGCAGCGTCGTCGTTTAGCGCCTGATGAATGATTAGAGCCTCTGCGACGTTTGCGTGAATGCCTTTTGACTGAAGATCGCACCTTACCAGCTCCGCGATGTTTCCTTTTTCCTTTATTCATTCGTTTAGGTGATTTCTTTCCTTGAGTAACAACAGCAAAGGTCTGCTTCAATTTTTTTAAACCGCGTTCCTTCCCACGATTCAACAAACTGCTCTTAAAACTTCTACCTCTGGAAAGATCACTAGCAACATCACCAGCAAAGCCAACGGCATTACTTAAAACATTTCGTTTTAAAGATCTACCGACATTGGATATGAGAGGTGCTACAACAGATTTCAGTGCACCAAGTATGCTACCACCACGTTGGCGGCGAGCACCGATGTAAATTTGTCCTCCACCACTTACATAGGAGGGTCGTGAATAAAATGAGGCAGTTGGATTCATAGCTCAAACCCTAAACATTGTTAGTTACAACTTTGCATGAATCACTGTCGATCCACAATTCTTTTTGGAATGCGACCTTCTCGAAAAATTGTTTGGAATGCTTTTGCTACTCCTTTCCCTTCTTTAGTTTTTAAAGGTTGAGCCCACGCATAACGCGAGAAAATATCAATGACGGTTAAAATAAAATTATTACCCGAGTTATGTTTTGAAATGGAGGCAACATCACACAAATCTGCTTGCCACTGTTCATCGATGTCATGAACAATATAATGGCGGGTGCGGTACTTCTTTTTCGCTTGTTTGTGGAGTATATCGGTAGCCTGACCCTTTAACCATCGTTTCACTTGTGATTGTGGAAGACCACTCGCTTTTGATAATTTCTTGATAGATGCAAATCCTGCCGGATGTTTTACATCATAATAGATTGACTTCAAACGTTCAGTCGATGACGACTGACTCTTTTTCCTCCTTCTCATCTTTTTGTTTTCTCGCCTTTCTACATTTACAACAACTGCAGCATTTAGCTTTAGCGGCTTTGCGATCGTGTTCACATTGCTTAGGGGTTTCATTATGAGAGCTGGCGCAGCAAGTGCAAGTGACAACGACATTCACCTCTGGCGGCTCATTACATGGTAAGTAACACATCTGCTTCATATTAATAGTCTGAGAACATGTATTTCCTGGGAGGAGCTGTTTTACGTTTTCCTTTTACTAGTTTTAGTGGTGGCGTAGATCTACGTCGAGTTCTTCCTCTTGTTTGCTTAGCGAGTGTGGGAGGGGATGTAGCAGGTGACGTCTTAAACCAATTTGTTAGCATTTTCATCGTCTGAAGCATTGGAGCAGTAGCCACTGTTGAATCAAGTTCTTTCAATGTCTCATTATTCAAAGCAAATTTTGGCACATTATGCTTTTTCAATAGTTTAAGAAAGTATGACCAACCAGGTGGAACATAGCCCTGACGGCGCTTTCTACGTGTCGCATACTGAATCAAGTCTTCATAACGTGAAGCATCAATCACTTTATTTTCATCTGTAATGATTTCTCCTCTATCATTTACATTGAGATGGGGTTCAATACTATTGAAAAGAGATATGGCATGTGCGCGAGATGCTAAAGGTGTAGCAGTCGATACAGAGTCACGCATCTTATTCTTCAAGTTTTTTAATTGCTCAACAGTTTCCGATTGTAATAATACAGCACGATGTGGATCTTTGATGTGAACATTTTGCTGATAATCTATTTCTTTCCTATACATTTGATTTGAAAGAGGTTGCTTTACTTGCTGTATGGCAGTCAATTGCACATATTCATCCTGAGGAATAAAAATCATGCGAGAATAAGAACTCATAGTTTGTAGATAATCATGGGAGTTTTCAAAATATCACTTCGAAATCTAAATTCTTCCGGACACTCTTGCGTAAAGTCAATGAATAAGTAACCGTATGGTTTTTCAGTAGCTGCTTGAAAAATTTCAATTAAGGCTTTTGATCCTCTGGGTGCAACTTGTCGCGCTAAAATTTCAAATTGACTTTTATCTCGCGGATTCTTGAAAATAGCATAATAGTGTGTATTCAGGTTTCGTGTACGAGCTTCTTTTCCATCAGGAAATAAATTTTGTGTGATATAGATGATAAAGCACCTTTTATGATGTGCTGCGCGAGTGAACATATCTGTAACATCTTTTGAATTCTTACTTTCTTTTAATAGATCATCCAATACAACAACATCATTAGACTGAAGTTTATCCACTGAAATAATTCCTTCATGTCGAATAAAGTTGCGACTTTGCAATTCCTGAAACAGCGACGGTTGATAAATACCATAACACCAAATCACTCGATTGATAGGTTCCTTAAACAACTCCCTTCTTTTATCCAATAAATTCAGCGTGAAAACAGTTTTACCTGCATGAGATGGACCTGATACAGTCAGAACTTTATCGCATTGAAGTCTGAAATCCATTTTAATACTTTGAGATTCAACATTTGCATAATTAACGCTTAGAGCCAAAGATATTACCCAATAGGTTACCCACGACAGGAGCTAACATCGGAAGTATTGCTGAAAGGAAACCGCCCTTTTGTGTTAGAGTTTTCCTCTTTCTTTGAAGGGTGACTTTAGGATTGGAGATGAAACGCAATTTTGTAGCATATCGCTCAAGTAACTTTCGTTGTTTTGGTGCTAATTTCTTCGTCCTCAACTTTCTCACATGAGAAATAATTTCACGGATGAATTTATCGTTGGCATGTCGTATAGCATTGTATCGCTGATTTGCTTTCATTCGTTGAATTTTCATTCATTTCTTTCATTCATTGAGAGCTTGAATGGCTGAAGAAAACTTTGAAGACTTTTGACTTTTACGTTTCGTCATTTTACGTTTCGCCATTTTCCGTGTTAGTCTTTGCTAAAACCTATCTCTACCACATTTGCATGGGTACTAACTATTGCGGCATAAGTGACACTAGAAATGAGCAATATCACAGTGGTTACATTTGCAAAGTTGAATGCAATTACGTATGAAACAGCGTTGACAAAAAGCATGCTTACATCTCTTGAAGATGCGCTTTTCATTTCCATCCTTTCGCTTACATACATCACAACACATAGTTTCACCGCTACTGATGTCTATAGCAAGTCTTTTTGAAGATATGAATTTGCTGGCCTTTTCTAAATAATAGACGCATGTACAGAAGGAATATACTTCGAGAGTGAGCGGACATAGCTCGAAAACCAGTTGTGCTACAATCAAGTACCACTGCATTTTCAATTTTTCTTTATGGAAAGTTGAATGTGAATATCTGAAATTGCTTCAATCACTAGACTGCTACCATGATGGTTAAATGCGTTAAGACGTTCAGCAATTTTTATCATATGTCTTTTAAAAAATTCTTCGCGGTGATCTACCACTTCCATTGAATAAGAAGCAAAATGGAAAGAGCGACTTTCCACCTCTTCCTTTCCAAAATGACTAAACTTAATTTTCGCAACTAATCGCGCCATGACAATGCTATCAGAGAATGTATTCATTAACTCTAGAAATAGAGTGCTAGCATCATCGACCACTGCTTCGATGTCGGTCTCATCTTTATGAAAATTTATCACATAATCTTGAACAGCTCCTTTTAAACTTTGCCTATGAAAATGTAATGTTCCGCAGTCGTTTGAGAAAGAAATGATCGCCCTTTATCTAACCCATCCATTGCGTGAAAACAACAGCTCTTCTCATAGTAAAATTTATTGAATAATGGTAACAAGCATGCATTATAAATCAATGGTTTGAAAGAGATAAAATAGATATAGCTGGTAACTATCATACAGCGAGCAATGATAATCATACAGGACTTTGGCAGTGTTGAGGTAAGGAGGAAAGAAGCATTGGTTATGAACGTAGCTAACACAACGAACAGGCAAAATAGGAACAGACAAATCCTTAAAACGTTTCGTGACTTCATGGTAGTGTTGATTCACTCTACTATCCCAAGGTGGGAGCAAAATATCATCAATTATTAGATTGGGAAATACTTTCCTCTCCTTACCAGGATTATTACAAAAGATGCGTATAACATTGAAAGCAGCTAACCAGCGTTTAAAGTCAATAAGAAGAGCACTCTCACAAGAAAAGCCATAGTCTTGCAAATATTTCAGATTAAGTCCATGAATGTGTTTTCTCGCCCATTGATCAACATTGGGATTGCAGTTGGCATGTTGATGATAGACACTGACAATCTGATATGTTCAATTGTTCATAGCAATAGCACTGAGCTCCTGTACAGGTTCACCCTCACAATCCATAAAAATGATGATAGAAGCCTAAAACGGAAATTTACACATCTAAGGAAACGTTCTATAGCATATTACAAAATGAAGAATTACATCGATGCTTTTCACGACAAAATACACAAATGATATGATGGCAACGAAGAAGTAAAATGTATCTAATAGGACCACGTTACGACACTCAAAGCACATAAGCGAATTGTCATAGGGTAGAGTTAGGAAAGGACTAGTAATTCTCCTTCTTTGATTTGCGTTTTGATGCAGCATTCTTCTCCGACTTGCGCTTTGTACCACTGCTGTTAAGGATTTGATCAATTATGTCGTCCACGTTGGGTGGTTTGGAATATATAGGATGGATTCCATATACATGGAGAAAGAGGCTATTTTATTATCCTTGTGTCGACCATAATATAGCCCATTCACTTTGAAAAGGATATCCCAAGTATCTTCTCCGAGCTCGTCGCATGTGATGGATGTTGAATGATCTCCCTCCTTCTTATAGTAAGTACACCAATGTGATTACCATCCCAAATCTTTCTATAGGGAGTATCCTTGTCATCTCTCGCCTTCCACTCTTGAGCAAGAGGAGTAGGAATGTCCATATTTAATGTCACGTACTCCTCAATAATATCAAGTTGGCGGCGAATGTACGGACTCACGGGGATCAGTATGTAGTCCCCATACTGATTGTGCATTATCTTGACATCCGTGGAAGGGAGCATTCCCGTTTGAGTACTACACCATGATCGTCATAACGCAAGACTTGTTTAAATTTACGCTGTAGCGGTGTAGGATTATGTACCTTGGTTGTTTCTTCCACTGGCCTCAGTTGTAGATGATCTGATCGTAGCGAACCTTGTAACATTTGAGCGCCATTTTGTCCTACTAGTGCAGCAGATGGAGTAGATGCCTGAAAATGAAAAAGATTGTATTAAGTTTACGTTCAAGGGAGGAGAGGGAGGGAAGTAACGACTTACCATTTTTAGTTGGATAATAGAATAGGGAAGTAGAGAGAGAGAAAATGTGCGTCCGTCACTCGTGTGATTCAACGATGGAATGATTCTCACTGTGGAAGGCTCGCTATTTATATCGAAATGCTTGATTATCATTGGATGACGATCCTCATTGGACAATAACATCAAGCTAATTCCAAATCTGAGATCCGTTTTCCCATCCGATGCTTCGTTTTGGCGCTACAGCCCAAAACGTCCAAAATTCTAACTCTGTCGTTTTTCGCCAATCTCCCAAAATCTTGAATGGTGTCTCACATCTAAACAAAGACAGATATGAACAAGCCGTTTCTTTCACTGAATTTGTCTCACTCCTAGCTTTCAAACGAGCTATTGCACGACTTTCTACGATCTCTAGAACCAAAGTTGGAAGATTGGTGTCGGGGGGGGGGAGGTCAGCGAAATTTGATGAAAAATGTTTTGGTGACGGTCCCAGGTCGAAATGCCACACTTTGGAAAATTTTCAAATTTTACCCATACAAAGTCACTCTGACACTTAGGATTTTTTCAGGTGAGCTCCGACCTAAAATCTTGTAACAGCTCTAACTTTTGAACGGCTGGTCCGATTGACTCGCGACAAAAATTGTCGTAGAGCATTTTTTTCTCCTCTTTCAAACGAGTAGCTGTGAGACAAAATCCGTCCACTAGAACCAAAGTTAGAAGATCGCTGTCGGGGTGGGGGGTCAGTGAAATTTGATGAAAAATGTTTTGGTCAAGGTCCCAGGTCGAAATGACACACTTTGGAAAATTTTCAAAATTTTACCCATACAAAGCCACTCTGACACTTAGGATTTTTTCAGGTAAGCTACGACAGTCCACCTTCCCAACCTGGCCGGCACACCACGCCAACCTGGACGACACAGCACTTCGCGACAGGTCGGCCGGCCAG
This sequence comes from Prostheceraeus crozeri, assembly GCA_907163375.1. Lineage (NCBI taxonomy): Eukaryota > Metazoa > Platyhelminthes > Polycladida > Euryleptidae > Prostheceraeus > Prostheceraeus crozeri. The sequence goes on along the minus strand of CAJQUW010006145.1, from coordinate 108,331 downwards.
AGGGGGGGGGACGTCAGACTCGAAGCAACACGACGACATACCACGACCGACTCGACTGACAGGAGGGGGGGACGTCAGACTCGAAGCACCACGGCGGCCGACCACGACCTCTGTCGTTCCAGAGGGGGGGGGACGTCAGCGACGGCGGCCATCTTGCGCTATCCAGAAGTGGAGTTTTGCTTACTACTACTTACGTCGCTTCTTTTTTATATATCACAATGCTCTTTGAGTGAAATGGACTTACTTTCACCAGAGGACATTCCGCCAATTGATAGAAGGTTTAAAGATAAAACGAATTTGCATGTGATAATCTAAAGAATTCAATTTTGTAAACGAAAAACCATTTTGCACTATCAATTTCAGAGCCTATTTTGAAATTCCGAATCGAGCAGTCTTACAAATGATGTGTTAAAAATATCAGTCACATCGATGCACGTTGTATGAGCAGACGAGTGCATACACTATACATGGACACATTTGCTGTATAATCTTGGTTTAGATGATTTCAAAAGAGAAATTGTAGGAAGCAAAAGGAGAATAATTCTTCATTTTAAACCTTTTTGAAATGTTTGATTAAGCTTATGGAAGTCGCTTATTTGAGGAAATGCAGTGCAATATAATATACAGGTTATAATTCCGTATACTTAAGGCATCATTCGAGAAGAAAGATTGTTTACTTTTTTCAGTTCTCGTGGGCTTCATAATGAAATGGTTCAAATGCATCAGACGGTTAGGCAAATGCATGAAGAAGATATAAGACATTGACTTGACAGCTTTCATGTTAAGTTTTCATTAATTTTCTCTCTTCTCATATGTCGAGACGGAGTGTTCGAACTATCGTCTTGGATCTTCTTTGGAACTCGAAGTTAATCTGTTTACATGCTCTATAGCCTATTCGTCGAAGTCTACTTTTTAGTTTTCTTGGCAAATGGACAAACGTAGGACATGAATATTCATTCACTGATCTTATAAGGCCATAAAAATTTGTTGAAGGCCTTCGCAACTCACAAATTGCTTCAATTTTCATAGAACAAAAATCGACAGTTACATTTGGTTACGACGTCCGACTGAAACGTTGTATCCACAGAATTAGATTCATCTGCGCGCGGCTTCGGTAAAAACAATCTAATTCTCTGGTTATATCTATGAGAAGGTCTATTCTATTCTATCATTGAGAAGGTCACCAATTCGCAGTCTGCACTTGAAAAGAAGATGTCTAAATCAAACCTGTAAAATTGAAGCACTTTTCTAAGTCGTTTTCATGCTTTGAGTCAGAATAGTGACTTCCAAAGCGATAGGCTTTGAAAAAGACAGAATGGTTCACCAAATCACATAAAATCAGTTGTTACCTTTTGACATTTCTTGTTTAGCTGTGTTGATTCTCATCAACAGCTTTTCCTCAGTTTCAGTTCCTCTGTCACGAAGACGCTTTTCCTGAAATAAGAGAAGAGAAAGTGATTTTGTGGTCACAAATCGTTATATTCAACCATACAGCTGATTTAAGCATCTTATAATATTTGGTTGAATTTAAATATTTCAATTTTTACTCTTGATTTTGCAGAAGATTGTTAAACAATTTTTATTTTCGCTATTTCACAGCGATTAGCCACACATTTAACAATAGCCTATGGATTAGAGAATCGCATTGGAAACACGAAGCAAGTAAACTCGTTTAAATGATGAATGATACTTAATAGAATGAATATTTATAGCAAAGCTGTTGTTAGCGAATTATTGGAAAAAACATGCGTTTTCCAAACTACATCAAGGATCTTGGAGGGGTGCCTATCTTTTTTGTCTCTAATCAATTTAGCCAGATTAATCTAAGTAAGAAGACAAACTTATTTAATACAAACACATTGACCATATAAAGTGACTATCGTCAGAAATCTATTTACTCCAAAATATCTTTGATTTGCTCTCTAATGTCGTGAAATTATTTGATGAATCCCTCGGGCTAAAGCCCTTGCGATTCATCACATAATTTCAATTTCTCTATATCGCAGAGAACCGCATCACCATCCATTATCCATTACAAAGTATGCCAGATTACTAACTTTGAAGTAGCACCATAGATATCCGCGATAGAATCCCTCGATTTTCCCTGGGAATAAAATGATAATAATAATAAAAAGCTTTATTCCGATATGACAAACGCATGACAGATTACAATGGATGAAGAAAAACAATGCTGTAAGTTACTTAGTAAGTCAGTCAGATTAAAAGAGTCAAAAGACCTTCTAGAACAAGCGGTTTTCAATTTTTGCAATTGTGTTTTGAATGTTGATCGCCTTGCAGTACTTGAATTTAGTACTTCTATTTACGGAACTCGTAAGTCGTCTCTTCTCATTTTGGTTTGCGAAACCCCACCAACTTGGTATCGCGCAAAGGAGACGATTGAGGACAAGAGCATTGTAAACTTGGTGGACAGACTAAGGCTTCGCACCACGGTTGTTAATGATTTTGATGGCGCACAGACTTCGGCTGCATTTCTTGATTTGATTGTTGATATGAATGTCCATTTCTAGGCGATCGGTGAATGTGACTCCTAAAATTGTTAGTTCTTGATATCGCTTTATCTGAGGTAATGGTTTAGGTTCTTGTTGAGCTCTCGGTTTTTTGAAGATAATTTCTTTAGACTTTGATACATTGATTTTCAGGTTATTTTTTTCTGCCCAGTTACGTATTGAGGACAATTCAATCTCTGTGGAGTTGAAGTTATGAATGACAAGGCAGGTATATCAAGTAGGTATAATAAATTCTATCAAATATAGAGGGGATCATAGAGCAAGTATACAGTAGGTGTCGACTCAAAAAGTAGCCTATCTATCCAGCTCCTGCGGTCCAAGAAATTATTTCAGCAGTTTTTAAAAAGCTAAATTTTTGCAAATTTATATACTACCGACATGAACCCACTTTATAAGTAGCATGAAGCAGGTTCGATATCAAAAGGAATGAATATCTGCTAACAAGCATCTGAATCAAGCGGAAATTATGCTGGTTATCAAGGGAACTTCAAGAACCGCATCATTATGCAAGTCTTCATGAAAAAGTCGACTGTGCTTTCTTAGCTGAAATTTCAAGTTTATAATTCAATTTTTATCAGCATGATTCTATGATTCGCTAAATTTATGTTTCATTTCTTGAATCTGGATAGTGATGTGTACCCATTTACATATTTTAAAACTATTATGTATGCACTATCATGATTAGTCAATTCCGTGGAAGTTTCTTCAAAACTGCTTTGCTTATCTCACAATTGGTAACACTACCCAAATGTGTTCACCTCGAGTTCATTTAACAAAAATCGAAATGTATACGCATTGCTGATTTAATAATTACTGAGTTGCTACCCTAATCTAGTTCCCATTTCTCGGGTATGTATCTAACAATCTGGTATACTTTGTATAGTGAATAGATTTCTGACGATGGTCGAAATATTAGGCTTGTCTACTTTTTTCTATCAAAAATAATAACAAGAAAATTATTTATCAAAACTAATTTATGCCAAATTTAAACGAGGAACTTCCCAGTATGCCATGTTTTTCAATGATGAATTACCAAGATTTTCAGTGATGGTGGTTTGATAAAAATATACTTGACGTTCATTTTTAGCTTCAGGATTGATTGCACGCCTTGTAAGTCCATATCCAGTAAGCAAATTCGCCCTGTTCTGAGTACGTCATTCACGGCTGTTTTGCTGAAAATAAATAAGCCAAATTGCAAATTTCTTGTAAACACATGCATCAAATAAAGACCATCGGAGCGCATCATCATTACAATTTTGATGTGATAGATTTATCACTGAGATATTACCTTGTTCCGTAAAAATTTCCGGAAAATTTTGCATGCTCAATGAATTCATCATTTGTAATCATTTCCACCATACTATCCAGACTAACGAAATGATAATCTGCAAAGTTTAGACAACTTGATATACTGGAAGTGCATGCGCATTTAGGGTTCTAAAATTACATCAATTATTGATACAGTCCCCGTTTTATAATTCCAGTCGCTAAATGCATCCAAATTAGCCTGAACAGAATTTCTGCACTCAAAAATCCATCTGTTGATAAATTCATCACCCCGTTTGACAAATCCAAATATCCTCCAAAATGAAAGGATTCTTTTCTAACAGTGTGTAGAATCTCAATCTTGGTCAATCTTGGTTATTTAATATCGGAATTTCCACTTCAGCGTTGGCCTTAATTGAGATAGGGGAGAATGGGGAATATTGAACCACCAGCCGTTTCTGTGATACTATAAACAATGGAAACTTTATGCTTTAACACATTGTTCATTGCAACAAATAGGCATGTTTCCTCTGATAATTTTAACTGTCTACGGTCTCAAGGATTTCCCAAAATTTCAATGAAAAGGAAAATTTTCGGATAATCAGAACTTTTGTTTTAATACAACCAGCAACTTGCGTACATTTTCATCAGACAGCATTTTTCCCGAGTATTTTTTATCAACTTCATTAATCTATTAGTTAAAAAAGTATTTGAGTGCAGCCTTATTTACACACGACACGTTTTTGAAAAATAATCGATGTGAGGCACATCGAACCACCGAAGATGGGGCACTTTGAACATGGTTCATAGTGCCCACTTCGATCGTCATATTTTCTTTTATTGAGTGAACGCAATGATTTGACATTGGATTATTCTCCAAATTGGTCTACAACGCAATCAAATTGACTATTTAGAAATATTTGAGCAGTCAGTTATGGTATTCGCTTTTGTGCACTGTAGCTCTTTTCGAGGACAAAACAACAGGTAGCATGGTGAAGAATCAATATTGATAAGAATTATTGATGAATTTATATAAATCAGTGATCTCAATCAAAACAATGTGGCGGCTTGAATAAACTGGAACTTCCTTTGTTCTCAAGCAAATTGAATTGTTAATGCTTCTTGTTTTGGTTTTTGTTGATTTCTCAGGTCTACTCGTGTCTTGCATGTCTATATGTAATGCGCAATGCCCACAGGCTTGCCTTAATTGATGATCACAATAATAAATGCGATATTGTACATCAATACAATAAGCATTATTCCTCTTATCAAGACTCTTCTATCATGAATAATGCTATTAATGTCTGATGGTCTATGAACATTTTTCTTTCAGAAACTAGCATGTATTTTTCATCAAGTACATGCCATTATTTTTGCCAATAAAAATCTCAAACTGTGAATTTTGTTCTTTGGTTTTGGTAATTCATGAACTGAAGCTATATATCAAAAATAAAGTCTCATAAAGTTGAACAAGAGATAAATAAATAAAGGTGGTTCAATGTACGCAGCACATGGAACACTTTGAATCACTTCGGTAAAAAATTTAAAGTTCAAATTGTGAGGAAATGAAATGCTACAGAAACGTCCAACAACTCAGAGATTGATTGATTGATTCCCTCTACTATCCATCAGAGTCTGATTTCAGTTCATTTGATTTAGTATATGCAACCTTTGTCGAGAAAAGTCCAAAAACATTTTCAATGTGCTCCACAATGTGTAATTTGCTGTCAATCGCATCCCTATGGCGTTCGCGCTTGGGAGGAAGGACGTGTACGGGTCAGATGAACATAACCAATGTCACCCAATAACCGAATTTCCCCTACCGCTTGACTTAAGAGGAATTTGAAAAATGTTTGTAGATGATGATGCTGTGGTGTCTCCAAAGTTGGAATAAGAAGACAAGTAGAACCATAGAAGCAGAACGAACTGGTTCATGGCATTCTGCAAGTGAGATAGAAGAAAACAAAGTTGATGAAGAAAGTGATGGAGATTTTGCGGGAGAAACTGCTCCTGATCCTTCAATACTGGCAAGTGCGACATTGCTTTGCTCGGCTAGAACACGGTGTTAAAAGTATTGGGTACAGGAAATGAGCGTTTTTGTCGCTCCTTACGGAAATCATCAACGCTGAATTACGAAAAATGAAAACAGACCTGAATAGCTGCTATTTCATCCAATATCAGGAATCATCAGCAGGCATAGTTATCTCAAACTTGCTAATTGCAAATCTCAAATTAACCCGGGCATAGCTGCAACTTTATATAAGGAGTTGTGTCGATGTTGAGATATGTAAACTAGTGTGTTTAAAGAGATACATAATCAATGTTCGTCTAAATTTCACTAACTTGCTAGTTGCAAATCTCATGAGTCTTAGTGTCTTCCATGAATCTGAAAAATAATTCATTCACAACGATTATCAATTTATGAAAAACATTGACATGGCCGACCATTAAAGATGAAATCACTGAATCACCTGTAGAATCGTTCAGAGGCATGCTGGAATATCACTCTGGTCAGGATTGTTTACAATGGATTGTGAAGATCAATCATACAAAAAATGGGTGCGAGAATCATAAGTCAGTGGTCATAGGATCAATTTTTATAATTTTCTTTTTTCTTTCATGTCGTCTACAGGCTTAACGGTACAACTTCATTCATATTCAAACAGGTGACATTTCTTATGTGGATCCTATTCTGCTTGAAAAATTCAGATTGTGCGGCATTTCTCTAGACATGCGAGGACAATAATATGGATATATGATCTCTATGATCAGTTAAATTCTTATCATGAAAGTGTTACCCTTTGAACTTCACGGCTGCATCACAAATAGCCGATACAATGTATCAATGATAGTCATTGGATAGAAAACTAAACAGAAAGTCAGCGACTAAAACTCCCAGGGAAAACATAAAACTTTTCGGTATCTATTTGCTAAAAGTTTTTTCTTAAAAATACGACGGGCCTATGGCGTCCTGCGCCTTCTGAGGTCGATGTTAGCGTTCTCGCCAGAAAACCATCGATGATAACGCGCACTCGATTGCTATACACAAATTTTTCGTTCAACAACTCTACATTAGCCATGGAGTTCGAAAGTATATGTAATATGCTCTTCTTAAATGCGAACCCTGTCGAATGATCAAGAACATTTATCTCAATATTTTGTTGCATTGTTGTTTAGTATACTGCTGACTCATAAAATTGATCAAGCAATTTATCATTATTTCATAGCTATTGAGCAAGGCAGTCACTTAGTCACGTTGAAATTAGGCTCCACTGATCTCGATTTTTTCAAGCAACAATAATTATGTAAAGTAAAAGTAGTGATATTTGTGCTGTTGCTGATGCTCTACACCTTATCTGCACAAAAGTAAAAAAACACAGCAATAAAACAGCTAGAATTATCCTTTGACATTTCGAATGCTATTCGCAATCTGAATGAAAAATCCAGGAATACAAACCCAATGATTTTCCTCTCCTAATAACTGAAGCCATCAATCACAAAAAAGTCGTCATAAAATTTGGTTGAAGTCTATAGCATGTCCTGTAATGCGTTTTTGTGAAGTTCAATGACTGATATTCTACTGTTTTCAAATATCTACAATTTACAAAATAAAAAAGGAAAGAATGCAGCAAAAGAATACATGAGCAGACTTACATCAAAGTCAGAAAGCTGTTAAGCAACTGTATAGATCAATATAAAAAATTGTAGGAAAATGATCACTCATAATTAATAAGGGTATGTGATCATTTGCAATTAATATTTGATGATTGAACATGCTTAAATGATGTATAAAAGTATTGAATTAAAAAATTATTCAACTGGTTGTTTTGCTGATTTCATCTTAACTGGATGATAAAAGCAAAAATACATAAAATTTTATTGTCAATTACATTGCTAGCGGTGGAAACCAGTTGAGTAATTTGATTTTATACTCAATTTTTTCTGATTAAAATAATTGTCTATGGGCGATATTTATATCAAGAATTTATAAATACAAGTATTTTGATATAGCAACAAAATAAAGTGAGGTAGTCTACAAAGTACCCCTGGATTCCTGTCAATGTTTAACTAGGTTATTGAGCCATCTAAGCAATGTCATCTGAGCTGAAAGTCATTAGCCAAACTGCTGTATTCTGATCAATGCACGCCAGGACCAGAGAACACATGAAAAACAATGACTCAAGCGTGTTTGAACATCAGCAAAATTACATAGATTACATACATTAGTCTTCCCATTTACGGTGAACATCATACATGTAGCTTCATAGAATAGCAGCATAAATTTGCGCTTTAGAGAGGCCATTAATGAAACTATGAAACCTAGTCTCAATGACAAAGAAGAGTGAAAAACATGCCAAACATTGACATTTTAATGTGTATATTTACTTACATGCATTTTGAATTTTGTATCATTTTTAGTGTTTTATCGCTGAAAATTTGTAGCAAATTTTATTGCAGCAGCTTGGCTAATAATTTTCAGCTTTTGTGCAAATGCAATATGCTGCTTAAAAACAATAACATTCTACCACTAAATGTCATCTGATTTCGACATTACAAAGTATGATGATCCTTTTTAATATAAATTTAGGAAGAAAATGTCAGTAGTTCTCACAACATAAAGGAAGCGCTGCATTAAGCCTGCGCGGTGCATCACAGCAATCGACAATCAACCAGGCAATGAACACGAATGTGTCACTCACAGCCGTGCAGATTCATTTAAAGTTGCTTCACATGTTCAGTGTGGCCAATAAATAATTGAAGCACATGTTCACATCGAGTTCATGGTGAGTTTTTGTGATTGTTCGCTTTCAATTGTTATATACAGAATTAGCAATAATTTTAGAAAACACATTTTTATCAGCAATACAGTTGAAATAATCGCAGCACAACTTTAAAAAAATCTCCACGTCACCCATGGATATTTCAAAAATTTTGATATTCATCCATGGATATCAATGGCCTTCATTTCCTAGACCATGTACAACATTACACCATAACTATTCAGGAATCAGATGAACATAAGAGATGATTTGGAAGTCTTTATTATATGTAGTGCCTTTAGACATGAAGTTTTGATAGGTGATATCAGTAAGGAACCAACATGGTGATCTGCGTTCAATAGTGCTTGATAGCTTTTTTTTTAATCTTGTTGTAAAAGATCTCAGCATTTGTTAATTTTTCTGATCTTTCTACAAAACATTTTGAAATGCAATTTCAAGTTTGCGTTCTGAGTATTTATACGGAACAATAGGTTGCGACTACTATCTGGTCAGAAAATGTCCATCCACTAACAGCGAAAAGTCGGATTTTTATGTTGCGTGTATCAAGTTACAAATATTTTTCGGTTTTGGAAATTTTTCATCGCAGCTACATGTACATACACCAGGTACAACTACATATGTGCAAAATACTTAAAGATTACACAGCGATTGCATCATGATCACATGTGTAGATAAGCGATCCAGTGTTAGTAGCAGTAAAAGTCATTGCTTTCAATAATGCACTTTCCTACACTCCTCAATCCTCATGTATGGTTTTTGCTTTGGCGATCTCGATCTCAAGTGAGCAATATAACAAATGCCTAGATGCTGACAATCGCATTGCAGTTATTCTTACCAATTCCATTCACCTCTCCTTTACGTGGGATTCTTGTTGTGTCTGAAAAATATGTATGTGATAATAAGAAAGATATTTATCATGCATGTAAGTACAAAGTAAATATTTTGCTTTAAAAGGATCGCTGTACATCACAACTTAAAATTCAAATATTTATTGTCTAACTCCTCGACTACTCGTTGTCTATAAAATACTTGGAGCGCCAATCGAGCTAGTTCAATATATTTCGGACGCTGTCAGCATTCAGGGACAGTGCATCATCCTTGATATATTGTCCCTGAAAATTGATGATGATGATGGCGTCCGAAATGCATTGTTGGACTAACTCAAGTGTAGTTTATTTGAAATTTCGCGTAGTCTGTTATACGGCATAATCCCACTTAAAAAGTCGAATTTTCGCACGGACAACGCATTGAAATATGACACCGTGGTTGCTGCAATGCTCTTGTGTTCTAGCATTTGTAGATGTTATTCAATTATGTGGCTAGTTGCACTATACTTTTACTTCAGACATGACATTGAAATGCTGTCTCAAATTAGAACCGATGTCAATTGATTTAATCTAAAAAATGAAGATGCAGGAAAAGTTAGGCTACTTCACATTGCCTTGGAAAGTCAGAATTGTGTGTACAGAGCTATAAGCTTTTTATAAGCTCGTAAATCATAAACCATTTGATGTTCAATATGATATTAGCAAAGTTGTTGTATACTGTTGGTTTACAGTAGGCCTTCGTGTGCCTTATTGACAATAGCCATTACAAATGCTGAGTGCGTTTGGTTCGTGATATATAGGACTATATAATAAGACTTTATGATTAACAGTGAGCTGGACTTTGAAATTGAGGATAATAATGAAAATATTGGCTTTAATGTGTTAATGAAAAATTATGTCTGAAAGAACATGCCTATATTTTTGAAAATCCAGCGATTTTGTACCAATGACTTGAATATTTAAGGCATTTCAAGCAATTTCCCAATATTTGAAGCAATTTTCTAAATATTATATTTACTAAATTGAGTAGGTATGAAATAATTCCTTGTGACAGTCGTAATGAAGCATGTGAGTGAACAAAAATGAATATGGGCCTACGTATACATGTATAACCATGTAAATCAAATTCCACCAGTCTTCATGACACTTCAAGTGAACGGTGTAAATCGGGATTTGCTAAAAAATGTTTGAAACGAAAATACACGTTTATTTGTATTTAGCCTACTTAGAACCTTATAGGAAACCAAACTTGTCAAGCATTTAGCTGAAGTTTCCCAAATTTAGCTTAGTTTGACAAAAAAATGATTAACATGCACGGTGCAAAGGCAAATGCATTGCTGAAGTGCGGCTGTATACTTACGCGACACGCTGAAGGCAAAACAATCAGTATATTTCGATAGCAAGCGCTTTATCAAAGTACTTTTTCCAGAACCCGACGGACCGCAGAATATTATTGGAGTTGGTAAAGGTGACATTATGTTTCACTCAACGATACCAATACCTCAAACAGAGACACTTGTATCAGCTTTTAGCGGTCACACAAAATAAAGGTCTCACAATGACAGGTTTTGAAACAAAATAATTCTTCTTTAATGCACGCAGATCACAAGTAGAAGCATTCTAGAATGTCATCTCCAACGGCTTACAGAAATGCATGATCAAGAGAAAATATTCATTGCTTTGAAGCAAGAAATGAACGGATGAAGTATGACTGAGTTTGACAGAATTATATCACTCCATACAACAGTTGCCAAGACAGCAGGAATTCTCACATTAAGATCAATTAGTAAGATTAGAAATATGCCGAATAATCGAAGACACTCACGAACATATGAAACAGATACTTGTTGAGCAAGTAATTCGAATTAGCTACTACCTCTTATGTTACAGCCTTTTCTTCAAAAATTAGATAGAATTACATATGTTGAATTCAGAGAAAATTGACATGAAAATAATGTACTCATTTACATTTTCAAATCTATGGCGTAATAATATTGGATAATTATAACTTGGACATTGCTGGCTGCTGTCTACAGGCAACGATGACATTGCCAAACCGTCATTTTTTTAGATACCTTTCAGGGACATGTAGTTAACACGACATGACAGCTAATAATGAACACTCAGCTCTCATAGCAGCATGAACTGGACTGGAGACCAGTCACTTTGGTGAACTTGTTAGAAGACGTTTACCGTGTGCAGACAATGTCACTGACCAAGCTGTAACAACAATGTAATTATTGTGAAATGCATCATAGTCAAAGAGAATGGATTGTTGCACATCCCAGCACTCCCACACACTCGGAGAACATATGAGAAGGAGAGGTTCACCTTATAGCATTAATGATAAATTTCAAATAGGTTGCGACCTTCTACTCTTATCGATTTTGCAATTGTCTGATTTTAAACTGGTCTACTTGACTTTTATTCAAGAGCCATGACATGCATGATTTGACACCGGTGCTACGATATTCAGCTTCCTGGTTTTATTTTCCGATTGGAAATTGTAATCTTGCTTTTGCAACGTATATTTCTATTAGGAAAAAATGATGATTTAATTTTTCTAGCAGGAAACTGAAAACCGCAACATTCATTTTCCGGTAGAAAACTGAAGCATTGGGAGAGCGAATACTTCACCGGCTTTGACAACTTTAACTTTCATTGAACGAAAATTCAAGGACATTTTTGCACCACGATGCGCGAATATTTATCATTCACCGAAGCTTCTAATCCAGATTTCGTGATCAATTCTGAATATGGTAGGACCTCATTAAAGAGATGGAAGCCAGTTTTATTGGTGTCCTGCATGATAATTAATTACATTTATGTGAATAGCTGAAACTGCAATAATTTAAAGTATTTGCTTGTCGCAGTTTTGAATAGGATACTCCAACATTTGCCGTTGATATAGATGGGCAGCTTCATACAGTCTTGTTAACACTATAGCTATTCCTGTAAGAGTCTAGTTATTTTTGCTCTTCTTCTTCATTGGGTTCAAAATGCTATTTCAACCGCTTCTCTAGCCGATAACGCATTCGAACTCTGTGTGATGTATTTGATATTTGTTTATATACATGTATGCTATGATAAATTGATCACAACTGAAAGTGATTTTGATGTGCATGTTTCACAACATATAAATACGCATCCTCGTGACAACGCTCGTTTTCACCTCGTCCATACATATAGCACATATGGCGACGAATTGACTGTTCTTTCACGAATTGAGAAGAAACTTCAGTGATATATCAATATGGAATTCAGAATTGAGCCAATGCCATGGCAGCGCGAAGCAACCAACGACTGGCAAGAGAGATTTGAGGCTTTGGCAAGAGCGAAAGGCGTTGAAGACAATGAAATTACTGCGAAAGAGCCCACGTCGAAGATGACTGACTTATTCTTGACTGTTGTAGGGAAGGACGCGTATTCTGAGATTAAGACACTGTTGGCTCCAATTTTGCCTTCAGCCCGGAAATATGTTGATATAAAGAATTCTATTGAATCGCATTTACGTCCGAAGACGATAGAGATAGCGGAGCGGTATAAGTTCCATTTGATCAGACAGGATCGTGAGAGTGTTGCTACTTACGTTAACAAGCTTAGGAAAGCGGCTGAGACTTGCAATTTTGGTAAGCAATTGGATTCCATGCTTAGGGACAGATTCGTGATGGGTCTGAGTGACGAAGCTGTTTTGAGGAAGTTGTTACTCGAAGAGAGACTGACTTTTGACAAAGCGGTTGGTATAGCTGCAGCGTCGAGGAGGTTGCAAGCTGTCAAGCAGTTTTACGTCCACTACAGGTCAACCGTGTCGATATGAGTAAAAGAAAGCCATTTAAGCCCAATAGGCCTAGGCAAGTCCATGATGTTCCAAAGAAGTTTGAGAAACAATCCAATTCTGCTACTCATGATCCGAATCTTTCATGCAAGTTCTGTGGTAACAAACACAATCGTGGTGCTTGTCCCGCATATGGCAAGGCATGCAGTCTGTGTAAGAAAATGAACCATTTTGCAAAAGTATGCATGAACAGAGTGAAACTGATTTCTGATGTTAATAAAGTTCGAGAAATGCCTACTTACTCTAACTACCAAGCAATGCCCGAGTCCATTTTGAGCGTGAATTCAGGAGATGGAAGTTCCAAAATTATGGTAGATGCAAGGATTGATGGAATAGATTTGGAGATCCAAGTTGATAGCGGTGCAGTCAGATCCTTGATACCTTGGCACTTTGTGAGTAGATATGAGAATTTGAAGTGTAAGGCTGTTGATTATCGCTTGTCACTATCTTCTTACACTGGTGATGTTGTCAATATTATTGGTTTATTGAAAAATGTGATCTTTGAGGTTGGTCAGAAGCGAAGTGAAGTTGATTTCCACGTGGTTGAGAGAGGTGACATTGTTTTGGGAATGGATATCATAAATCGAATGAGTTTATTGAAACTGACTATTAACCAAGTGAGTTCACCACTTGTCAAGTCCATTGAGATTAGGTCAGGTGCTACGCCAGTTTTCATGAAACCACGCAAGTTACCGTATGCGTTGGAAGAACCAGTGAAAGAAATTTATTTTCGAAAATTGATTTAACAGATGCGTACCTGCAAGTAAGGCTTGATGACTCATCTCAGATGCTTACTGTGATTTCCACACCTTTTGGATTGTACAAGTACAGATCTCTTCCTTTTGGAGTAAAGTCTTCACCACACATTTTCCAGTCGATTATGTTGGAAATGACCAGGGATTTACCTCAAGTACACTGTCATATGGATGATATTCTGATAGCCACTTCTAGGTCTGATGATCACCAGACAATTTTGACTGAAGTGAAACGGAGACTGTCCGTGAATGGATTTTCGATTAATGAAAGTAAATCGAGTTATCTCCAAACAAAAGTGAGACATCTAGGATATCTGATAGATGCTGATTCTGATTTTTCAGGTCAATCGAAGTTGTTGCCGGATCCCTCTAAGGTCAGTGATTTACTTGTGATGCCAGAACCGAAAGATATTGCGGAAGTCCAGAGATTTATTGGATCCGTAGGATTTTATTCCAAGTTTATTCAGAATTTTTCGGACACAGTGAAACCGTTACGTGACATGGTGACCAAAAGAGAATTTAAGTGGACCAGAGATGCTAGATTGTCATTTGAAACCTTGAAGACCGCACTTATTTCAGGCATTCTAAAACCATTTGATCCCCAGGATGACATTGAGATTGTTTGTGATGCTTCTCCTACTGCTGTTGGTGCTGTTTTGCAGCAAAAAGGTCAGCCAGTGTTGTACATTAGCAAGACATTGAATTCTGCTGAAAGGAATTACTCCCAACTAGACAGAGAAGGTTTAGCGATAGTTTATGCTGTGCGCAGATTGCACAAATATCTGTACGGTCGGAAATTTTTCATTGTTACAGATCGCAAGCCGTTAGAATTTTTGTTCAAACCTGATGGCTGTAGAAGTTCTCACGCAAACCAGCGAATTTTGAGATGGTCAATTTTTCTAGGAAGCTATGATTATACGATTGTCGGAAAGCGAACGAATGAAATTCCAGTAGCTGACATGTTATCAAGAATTGAAACCGGATTGCACACTGAACAATTTGATGTTGGTGCGATCGATCTATTTTTTGAACCAGACCAAAATCTTGAGAAAGAAGTTCGTGATTGCTTTGAGTCCTCACAAGAATTTTCCAAGTTGAAACATTTTGTCAAGTTCGGATGGCCAGGAGTTTTAAAACATTTGACTGAAAACATGCGTCCATATTACCATGTGAGAAGTGAGTTGACATTTCATAAAGGTCTACTATACAGGAAAAATCGTTTGGTCATACCGAGATCTCTGAGAAAAAAGGTTTTAAAAACTTTGCACTCATCTCATCTAGGAATTGTTAAGATGAAGTCGATTGCTAGAAATCAAGTTTGGTGGCCTTCCATTGATCAGATGATTGAAAATGAATGCAGAGATTGTCAGGATTGTAGCAAGATTAAGGTTCCACCGAAGGTTAATGTGAATGCAGATGTCAGTTGGCCAGAGAATTCACACGTTTTTGACAGAATCCATATGGATTACATGGGTCCATTTGAGAATAGTTACTTTTTAGTCGTTGTTGATGCTCATAGCAATTACCCATTTGTTGTAAGAACCACAGGATTGTCAACTCGAGAAACGTTGAACGCATTGAAAAATATTTTTGCGATGTTTGGAGTTCCAAAAACCATTGTTGCAGATAACGGACCTGCATTTCGTTCTGATGATTTTATGGATTATATGCGCAAGAGAGGCGTGTTTGGCATACTCCAGTTGCACATCCAAAAAGTAATGGATTAGCTGAGCGATTCGTAGGGAATCTGAAGCTCCATTTGAAAGCAACGGTAGGAAAGGGAGACATAGACAGTCGCTTGCACAGCTTTTTGCTATAATACAGAAATGCGTCAGTGAAAGGCAATAGAAGTCCTGCAGAAATGGTATTCAATTTCCGTCCGAAGCTGCCCATGAATCTGCTAGAACCGGAGCAACCTGTGCTATTCCAAAACTTCCGTGGCTCCTCGAGTACCTTCGAACCTGGATCGGTGATCTCAACTACTGGATCGACTTGCGTCAATGTGCGAGATGTCGAGAACAAGGTTCATACGAGACACATGGATCAAATCAAGGTCGAACGAATGGATGGAACGAGTGATGTGGACAACGAAACTCGCGATACCGTCACTGGAGCTGGCGATGCAGATAGCGAAGCTGCTGAGACTGTGACCATGACTACAAACGACATTACGCAACCTTTGCGTAGATCAAATCGTGTGATTGAACCTCCTCACTTTTTTATGAATGACTAATTGTCAAGAGGGGAGGAATGTGATGTATTTGATATTTGTTTATATATGCTATGATAAATTGATCACAACTGAAAGTGATTTTGATGTGCATGTTTCACAACATATAAATACGCATCCTCGTGACAACGCTCGTTTTCACCTCGTCCATACATATAGCACACTCTGTATATTAGAATGTGCAGCAATCGATTCTGTTCAATTATATTGCAGCTCACAATAGTGAAGTGCTTACAACTGAATTGTTCCATCCGATGTCTATGGTTCCATCTATGAAGCTTATGGCCTATCAAATTCACTGTGAATTCACTCAGTGCAAACTATCAGATTTGAGTGCCCTCACATATCATACATCAATCATGGATGTTCCCCAGATGCTTCACACTATCTTTTCAGTATTGCGCAATCATGCATTTTGGACTTGTTTAGACCAGCTTCTGGACTATCTGCAACATAGAAGTGATTGCTACTCTGACTAGTTCATTCTTCTAAATTCAAAAAATATAAATGCATGTATATTAATGTGCATAGAAACAACAAACAGAATTCCTAAAGTCAATGATGAAAGTCAAAAAGTGTAAATACAAAACAGACAAAAGACAATAGAGGGGGTGAAACAGCTCACGAGAGAGATCCCTGCCAAACGGACGCTGAGAGAATTGCCTCGTGCAATTGCAACACCGATGCGTTGCTACAACCATAACATATGGGATCTCCTGTGATCTCGAACTCGATTATGCGGCTACCAATTTATTTAATGAAACCCCTTGTAGTGTTGCCGCAGCCGAATACACCAGAGATTCCAATAACAAAACTGCTCAAAACTACATTGACCGATCAAATTGACATATTTAGAGCCAATCACCGCCGGTGATTCAGCTGAAGTAGCAAAAAATCCATTAGAACTGATGACATTGGTGGCCGCCGGCCGGATGCGTAAGGCCTATCCAGACAGGCGAAGTCGTACATGACCGGCATCCCACACTGTAAGCTGTATACGCTGTAAAGGGAAAGTTATCATGCCGTCAGGCATTTCGCCATCACTTCAGCTGAAGCCAAGAGGCCCAATGACTGACAGAGTTCCCGCAGAAAAATAAGCACGGGCATGGCGCAAGACGTCATTCACTTCAGAATGTCAATGGAGCTCTTCAGTTGAAGCGACATGATAAAGGATGAAAGCTGTCAACCGCACCGACACTTATGGTGAACACAAACAATGGCTCCCCCACACTTAATGGGCAATTGCGATTCTAAATACATTGACTCACTAAGTGAGTGCCTGGGAGCCAAGTAGTGATGCAAATGGAAAATTTTCCAGAAAATTTTCCATTGGAAAATTTTGAAATTTATTTTTCGGTGATTGACGTTTTTCCTTTGTTTTGGAGACTTATTATAGTCGTTTGAAAAGAATATGTAATATTCAAAGTCCGAAAACTTCTCTATCATCCCTGTATGTTAACTTTTGGTACCATTCACCTTTTCCATGTCTATTTCAGATCTTTCCAAATGAATTTCAGATTCCTCTAGCTGATTTTCAGATATCTGTCACAAGCTCAACTTTGAGAAGATCTTTAATTCAACTGGAGATCTCCAATTCATCTCGATCATATCTGAAATTCATTTGGGCAGATCTGAAATCGATTTGGAACTATCTGAACCATCTGAGCTAGAAATGGAGGATGTGTATCCTCAACGAAGATATCGGACGATGCGCCAGAAGTTTGAAGCTATCATAGATATTCTTTTACTCATCACAGATATCTTTAGTTTCCAAATATCTCACGAGTTTACAGTATTTATAATACATGATATTCATAGCCATCCTATCCCAGGAGGGCTTTAAGTTGAGCTGCATAGCCTTTAGATGGAAAAATAATGACCTGCTTCAGTAGACTATATTTGCATCAATATCAAACATCAAATATCATGAACATAGAAAAAGACAAAATAGTAAGTCAATGCAAAAAGAGAAATACGCAAGTAACGCTAAAAGCGCAGTTCATTGCTTTGAGTCATTTTTTATGATAACATTACACCCCGAGTGAAAATTGAAAACAAACTTGCTTGAATTTGTTTCGCTTTGGTGTTGCAGCTGTTGAATGGAGCGGTTGTCAATCACAGCGCTACCGTTGTGATAATGGATTTCTCCAATTCTTTTGTAAGATCGCACACCAGTTGACGAACGATGACCTGTTCTGGCCATTATCACTTGCTCGTCCACCCCTTGATTGAATAAACGAGTGGCACACGTCGCCCGGAGACTGTGATTGGATTTGAACCCATCAATTCCGACATCGTTACACAGTCTTTTGACTGTGGAAGCCAACAGATTGTGTCCAATAGGGACATTTTTGAACCAGCACCGACCTTCATTATATGATGAGCAAATAACTGGTGTCAAATAGAAAGCAGGCGAGCAGTTTGGTGGCCTAAGGTCAAGATACTTCTTTAGAAGCAATGCATGAGACCTTTCGGGATTACTGATTGATAGCATATCGGTATGCCTCACTATCTTAGGCTCTATGCGACGATGCTTCAGTCCACCGGAATTGGTTTTCGAGACATTCTCGTGGTATTCTAACACGTAAAATTCGGTATTCACGTCCGGTTCTATTATTTTGATCTGGTCGATCGTCAAAGTCCGATGTTCTCTGCCGCTTCTTAACGCGAAATGAAGTCCGTTGTAAAACAGCAATGTATCAATGAGTGTGCGAGGACTCTGTCCACCCAAGACCTTCATTGACCACATGCGTTCTTCTTCGGAGGCAGTGATGACTTCTGCTTGCCTCTTGCATACACCAACTCCCAGTCTTGAGGATTCAATGCAAGCAGCGTCCAGTATCGACTGGAAGTGACGAAATTCATCCTGCTTAAATAGGTTAACAATTCGATCTTCTTATAAGTGAGCATTGATACCTGCTACAATGCTCACGAGAGAATCTCTGGGATACCTCGTACCATCACCCTTTACTATCTCGAAAATAAATTTAGCGAGCCAGTAATCTAGCTGCTGTAGTGATGCTGACTTTAGTTCCTCTGCTTTTGGCAGGGGGATTGTCGCATCGTCTCCGGAGAGAACGAATCTTTGGGTTTCCCATTTTTGATACAGTCCTACTGCCCACTTGTTTCGTGCTTTTGTACCTTTGGGCATCAAATTTGCTGTTGTATTTTGCAGTTGTTCATCAGTCACATTGGTAAATCTTGATGTAGAAGACTGGACATATGAATCAAGTTCATTTACGTGGAAGTTGCGGTTCATCACGTCAGTTATTTCTTCGGTAGTCAATCCTGATATCATATTATTCGGAAATTTGTTGAAGTCTAGCATTGGCCAGTTACTTGCCATTAGTTTTCGATTTGATTGATCAATATCAATTCAGTGACATCTAAGTGACAGATATTCATGATTTTAAAAATCAAATATCTTCCATGGATCCATGGACTTGAATCTGCTATGTCCATGCTTTCCCATAATGCATGAATGATCCAATTCTATGTATAGATCCCTGATAGATCCAATGCCATGCTGATATCCATGGTTTGAGGGCTTTAAGTAAATAAAGCCCGGCGATAATATAGCCCGATATCATGTATTATAATGGATATAGCATGTTTTAGAGGTCATTCATGAAATTATAAACCGAAGGCCGGAGGCCTGAGGTTTATAATTGGATGAATGACCTCTAAAACATGCTATATCCATTACATATCTTTCAACGTGGTCGCTCATGAATGCTGCGTGGACTGTGTGCTTATACTTCATCACATGTTCATCAAAACATGGAGAATTTGGATCACTATGATCAGCGCTGCATAATAAAGCTTAACTTTGAATCTAACAATTAGCAAATTCCAAAATGAAGTACATTATCTTTGCTCCAGATCTTTCACATTGCATGAAATTATACCCCTAGACAGCAAGATTCACATTATCCCAAACGGTATCTGTGTGATAATTAGAAATGATGTAAAATTGTCAAACTACCCTCTACACCTTGTGACGTATTTGAGGGTCCTGAAAAGAAGTCTGTCTACCTGAGACTACCATTTTATGGTGATTCTGTGTCCTCAAGAATCAAGAAGGAAGTGTACAGTGCCTTGTCCTGTCTTCCCGTTGTGAAACCTATCGTGATTTTTTCTACAAGGAGTATACCTGTAGCATCCCCTAAGGATCGGTTGCCAGCGTCTGAGTGTTCTAATGTGATTTACAAGTATGTTTGTAATTGTGGAGTCAGTTACATCGGAAGAACTCGCAGACGTCTGGCAACTCGCATCTGTGAGCATGTTCCTGCATGGTTTGCTGCAGGTAAGAACTGTAAAGCTGTGACAGCAGTAACGAGGCACATTGTCAGCTGTTCACAGTCACGTGACTCAGATCAGCGTGCTAATTTTAGTGTCGTCACTCGTGCACGATCGAGTGTCATGTTGTCCGTGTTAGAGGCTATGTACATCAGGTTCTACAAGCCAATTCTGTGTAGCCAGAAAGATTTTGTGTTACAGTTGGTTCTGCCATGGTGATTTGAATTGTCATCACTGTTTCACCGCAATTTTGTAATGTCGAGAGCATTGTCACTTCCTGGGTCAGCCTTGAAAAGACCAGGTGAAAGTTAACTCGGTTGATTTTACTTTAACTTTAATTTTGACTTCAATAGATGACTTCGCTGCAATTGGCCTTAACTTTTCTCTACAAATTAACTTCAAGATAGAAATGATAACAATTTAGTACAAGTCACTGGTGGCAAAGGAATGTTCAAAAATCCGCGGACGGAACTCGCATTGCTACGATCGCTTTAATCGAAATAATGATTAAATTAAGAGTTTTAGACCCAATTTATTGGTACGCAGCTGCCTCGGCATTGAAGCGCTCAAATTATAGGGCCTATCAAAGAAATCAAAACTTTCAAAATTTTCTATAATTTTCCAATTTTTTCCATAATTTTCCACGGAAGATTTTGATTCAAAATTTGTGGTTTAAACCACCCAAAACCTACTTGTCCTTCATTTTTTCTCAATACATAACTAACTGTGAATCTTTTATCAGGATTGCAAAGGAGATCTCGTACTTCATTAAAGATTATGTTTCAGGCGAAAACAGAACTAACTGTCAAGGGTTGTAATTGCAACAATGAGACACTTTAATTCGTTTCAGCCACAGTATTGTCAAATGCCACTTTTTCTCGCAATGTAACTGAGTTCAAGTACATATAAATTTACAAGCCGGAGCCGTGGTGCTTTCTGTCGGCTCCGGCTGCGGTTCGTATAGAGTAAGTATATTGTAGCTAGAGTGTCGACCATAGCTGTCGACTCAAAAAATATCTGTATATACATTTAAAATTTTTATATGAAAAGATTCAGTTTTTGAGGAAATCACGCTCCTGTGGTCCAAGAAATTACTTCAGCAGTTTTTAGAAAGCAAACTTTTTTCGCAAATTTACATCCTAGCGACATGAAGCCTCTTAAGTAGTATGAAACAAGTTCGATATCAAAAGGAATCTGTTAACAAGGATTTTTAATTAAGCTAAAATTATGCTGATGATCAAGGGAACTTCAAGATCCGCATCATAATGCAAGTCTTCAAAGTCTTCATGAAAAAGTCGAGTGTGTTTTCTTGGCTGAAATTTCAAGTTTTCAATTCAATTTTCATCGGAATGAAATTTATAATTATAATATATATTATATATAATAAATAATATATATTATTTTTCCATAAATTTATGGAAATTCATGGAAATTCATATGTTTCATTTCTTCAATCTGAATTTACGTGGACCCATCTACATATTGAAATCATTGTCTTTGATTACGTTTGCTCTACCAGTGACAGGTTGCAATTGAGATATGATCACGCTTATAGAAATGCTCTTGAGGATGATCATGAAGGCAATAGCAATACCATTAAAGCTTTGCTTTACCCATAGAGTAAGTATATCAGGTAGAGTTGTAACTCTGCAATTATTAAATCCCCAAAGTGTATGAACTTTCGATATCATTAAATGAACTCAAGGGGGGATACAGTTGGAACTGTTTCAAAATGAGAAATGTGCAACACATGCAGTTTTGAAGAAATTACAACGGAATTGATTGATAATGATAGCATAAAACAGAAGGAAATTATATTGTTTTACAGATAGTGCGTGTCTGACAGCCTTGGAGAGGCAATGTTTGTTAAATTGGCAACTCGATGACCTGCTATTGCTTTCATGCTGAACCTCAAGAGAATCTTCTTGAGCGTGATCAAGCAACTTCCACTAGAGCAAATAACAGAATCAAAGACAATGATTTCAATTAATTTTGAAAGATGTAAATGGGTCCACATCAGTTCAAGAAATGAAACATGAATTTAGTGAATCAAAAAATCATGCCGCTGAAAATTGAATTAAAAACTTGAAATTTCAGCCCAGAAAGCAGAAAAGGTCTCGTTGTTTTCATGAAGACTTTCATTATAATACAATCATGAAATTCCCTTGATAATCAGCTTGATTTCAGCTTTGTTACGATCACTTATTAGCAAATATTAGTGATGCAAATGGAAAATTTTCCCGAAATTGGAAAATTGGAAAATGGCAAGTGGAAAATTTTGAAATTTATTTTTTTGGTGATTGAAATTTTTTCCTTTGTTTTGGAGACCTGTTGTAGTCGCTTGAAAAGACTATGCAATATGCAAAGACCGAAAACTTCTCTATCATTCCTGTATGTTACCTTTTGCAACCAACTGCACCCTTTCCATGTCTACTTCAGATCATCCCAAATGAATTTCAGATATTAGATGGATTTCAGATTTCTCTAATTGAATTTCAGATATCTATCAGAAACCCAACTTTGAAAGGATCTTGAATTCAACTGGAGAATCTCCAATTCATCTGGAAATATCTGAAATTCATTTGGGTAGATCTGAAATCGATTTGGAACTATCTGAACCATCTGAGCTAGAAATGGAAGATGTGCATGCAGTTTGTCCTCAACGAAGATCGGACAATATGCCAGAACTTAGAAACTGTCATATTCTTCTACTCATCACAGATATCTTTAGTTTCCAAATATCTCACGAGTTTGCAGTCTTCCAATATGGTCGCTCATGTATAATGCTGCGTGGACTGTGTGCTTATTCTTCACATATTCATCAACATATGGAGAATTTGTATCACTATGATCAAGGCTGCACAATAAAGCTTAACTTTCAAGCTAACAAGCAAACTCCAAAATTATTTTTGCTCCAGATCTTTCACATTGCATGAAATTATACCTCTATTGTAAAGTAAGATTCACATTATCCCAAACGGTGTCTGTGTGATAATTAAAAATGCTAACAAAATGGCACAATTGCCACTGGTGGCAAAGGAATGTTCAAAATCCGCGGACGGAACTCGTATTACTACGATAACTTTAATCGAAATAATGATAAAATCAATAGTTTTAGAACCAATTTATTGGTACTTGAGCTGCCTCGGCAGTGAAGCGCTCAAATTATGAGGCCTATCAAAAAAATCCAAACTTTCAAATTTTCCAAAATTTTCTATAATTTTCCAATATTTCCAAAATTTTCCAATTTTTTCCATAATTTTCCAAGGAAATTTTTGATTCAAAATTTTCATCACTAGCAAATATTCATTCCTTTTGATATCCAACTTGCTTTATACTACTTACAACGGGGAGTCATCTCGCGGTATAGTATTTAAATTGGCAAAATTTTGACTTTTTTAAAAGTGCTCAAATAATTTTTTGGACCACGGGAACGTAATCTCCGCAAAAAAACTGAATCTCTTCATATAAAAATTTTCACTGTATACAGATACTTTTTTGAGTCGACACCAAAGATATTCAATTGTTTAAAAGGGCTAGATGAGAAATAGTTGCCTAAATCTGAACCCATTTTAGAACGGTCCTTATCGTGGTAAAAAATTACGCCAATGGGGCGAAATTGCTGTCTTGTCGGCTGTATGGTGTGAAATGCGACAAAAAGCCTTGGAAATGGCACATGATGTACAATTCACTGATACTATATGATAAGTTTCAAGAATATTCATTCAGCAGTTTCTCTGAAAAAAATGTTAAAGATGAGAGCGGTAATACAGCAATTTAGTGCAGTACTATAAATTTGGAAGAAAAGATATTCACATGAAGACTGATGAGTATTGATAAACACACAACTCCCTCTGTAGAATTCATGACTATTAACAAATTCAGTGAGAATCCGAATATTATACTGATCAATTGGCTATTAATAAGGCTAAACCATTTCAACAACGCTCTTCGAGTTATTCACCAGGCTGAAACTACAACATGGATCCATGTATTGCAAATAATTAACAGAGGGAATTTTAGGTCCAAGTGGAATCGATCATCGGACGTCTGTCAATGTCAATTAGATGTTGTCAATGTGCATTGTATAACATGCGTAATAATGTTGCTTGTTTTTTTTATTTGATTAAGCCAATTTTATATCAAATTTTCTGATAATTCATATATATTTTTTCTGTTATATCAGGTAATTTCTTACCGCAAAATTACATATACACGCTAGATTATTGCCAAGCTTGGCAATCACGTTTGGCGTGGCCGGGCAACGCGGGCGACCAAAGACAATTATCTTTGCGGACAATTATCTTTACATTATCTTTGCGGGCAACCACATGGCCAGGCGTCGTGCTTATTACAAAGAAACAATCTGCATGATCAAAAGTGAAGACGGGGGGATTTAATAAATGAGGAGTTGCCACTCTACCTAGCATACCTACTCTATGTCTTAGACATTTGATATCAGCACCAAATTGTCGGATATCAGCATCGTTGGATATCAACACATCAGCACATCAGATGTGATCACTAGGCACCTTGTTGTTGATGGTCGATGTCTATGATGGCTTGATTTTCGTGCTAAATATCGTTTTCTTTATGGATCGCGATCAGGGACTGGTAAAATTTGAAGGAAAATGGACGCATAGGAATGGGCCAATGGTGGCTTTCAGGGGCTAGGGTCAGCAATGTTCAGGTGCTGAGACTTCATCCGTCTACTTTGAAGAGATTGACGGTTGATGCATCTTTTCTTCAAATTTTAAATGACTTTGGTGATGCAACTTACAATGTACTGACTTGCGACAAGAATAATGACAAGTTAAAAATTTGATTTTTCATATCGGTATACAGTAGGAGCAATGAGGTCACAAATAATTGCCTGAAATCACCGTCAACAATCACACATCAACAATTCCAGTTCCATTAACTTAAAGAAAAGCAAAAAGTCGGAGTTTCTATGCTTCCAACTACAGCATTCAATTAGGCGAGTCCATGCTGCTACTTAGGAGGAGTCTTCGTTTAATTGTGTAAACATCGCGGCTGTGGAAATTTGCAATTTTTTTAAAATTGTTTTCATTTCCTCAAGTGAGTGAAAGTTGTTTACATCTCTAACGGTAATTATGACGAATTCTTGATTTGCAATGGCAATTTCGGCACTGCTTTTATAATGTGCTAGGAATATTATCTTCACAGTCGCTGTTTACCAGGAAACATAGCTTACTGTTCTGATGTGGACATCTGCGAGCTGTGAAAGTGATGACTTCTTACATTACGTTTAGGGTTTGTTTACCCTCCAATATCTCTTAACTACGCTATTGCATTGTTCTTCAGTGTTGAAAATTGCATGCTCAGGTCACATCAGTTAGAAAAGATGCCAACTCCTCGCTGTAAGGATATATATTCATCTTCCCTGTCGTTTTTGTGTTTAATTCTAACAGTAACGGGCTGTAGCCGGTTGTGATATCAAATAAATCAATAAAACACCAATGTGAACATTTTCTTTATAACCAATCATGTCATGATGCGTCAATGAAATTAGCGTTGTCATAAGCGGTGTAATTTTTCTGGTGTTGTTTCTGTTTTGTATTCAAACTTCTTTTAGGCCTATTTGAGCAGATGACTGCTTGTACAGTTTGTGAAGATAAGTGACGTCCAGGAGACAATTGGTTCGTTGATGTAGGATTGCTGCTCTTTTCGCTGCTTGCTATCAATTTCTAACATATATGCAAAGCTATGATCAATCAGAAGGACTTATCATGCAGACATTCAGTTTTCTCTGACAGGAAAAGCACTTTTTTGGTAATAGCTTAAATGCATTAAGTCTTCGTTTCATAAACCGGAGCTTCTTCGGAGCCAGGTTTCACTAAGTCTTTGACATTTCTGTCCTCTTCGACGCGTATTGTACTATTTATGACCTAGTCCGGATTCTTCTAATTTGACTAAATACAGTTGGGTGAGTTGGGATGACATGGCAGTTTTTAGACTTTTTAGATTCATATTGGAACGTGAAGTGCGACTTTCATACAATTTTGTCTAGCATAAAAGAGTTGGGAAATATGCTGTATAATGCGGGTAAAGTATTATTTTTTTATTTACCTTTATTATTTGGACACGGATGATTGTCAAAAATGCTGCCGTCACTCCATAGTCCCCAAGAGTTGACTATCGTGATCAATCATAAATGTATGATGAAAGTGACGTTCCAGGCATGACTTGTGAACCTCAATGTTGGATTCTTCAATTTCTTACAGTGAATTGAGTTTCAACTTGTTCTCCAAAATGACAACATTTCTTTCTGATTTTCATGCAGTGTACACACGGCTGAACAAATGATCTGGATCTTTCATACTAGTTTTAGTAGTACTTGTGATTGCGACATTTTTCGTAAAATTCCTGATCACTATACTTACAAATTGCGTAATGTTTGCATTTTACGCTGCAACTTTTGTCACGATGCCTACATAGGCTTTCTTTGACTGTACGACAGACTCAGTCCGTACTCGGATTTCTGAAGATAAGCTGACTGGCCTTCATTAACCTATGAACCACAAACATAGGCTGGTGAACGTCAATTATGTCTGATTTGTAGACATGCTAGGCCTATATAAGCATTGTCTGTCAATGTATTTGATCTACCAAAGCCCCATTTCGCTAATTCTGGAGGAAATGATTCATTCTTTTTCTGATACCGGCCTATGGAAACCACCCGTGTGCGGCAATAAGCGTAAGGTTGCGTGGTACCTTTTCGGAGGTAGCGTGATACACGATAAATTAATCTAAGATAAACATAAAAGGGTTTATAAGATCATATTTTGTTTACATAGTCGATGGTGATCGCTTTCGAGCATTTATGCATATGATCAAAATTCAGCTTGACAAGAAAATGAATACACTGAATGATGTGCTTCATTAAACTATATCATTTTTTTAAACTGAATTTTCAGCCCTAGCACAGCTATGAGCAATGACCGAAGCTAGGGTTTACTCAATGAAAAGTAACAAATTGTATTATTTTAAATAAATAAAATGAAAAAAAAGATCTAATCTGATTAAGCTGTCCCCATCAGAAACCTGTTCGCACGCCTCTTGAAAGTATCAAGATTGTATTGGTCAGCGAAAGTGGTCTGGCTAAGCTGATTCCAAAGCTGTGCCGTGCGAACAAAAAAGCTTTTCGAGCGACTCACAGTGCGTGCGCGTTTTAAGCTCACATGATAGCATGTGAGTGCATTAGCTCTGCGTGTGCTTCTGGAGAAGATCTTCGGTTTGGGTACGCACTCATTTACTGCAGAGCTGCTTCTACCGAAATAGTACCTGTAGAAGAGACTGAGTGAAGCAACATCCCGTCTGACGGAGAGCGGCTGCAACTTGCTAGCAAGTTTTCACCCATGAGATTCTTGACACGTTTCTCAACCCGTTCAAGGAGGTCAAGATGCGTTTGTGGGGCGCCTGCCCATAGATGACAACAATACTCCATCAGAAGACGAATAGTGGACTTGTAAAGATAGCAGACAGTCTGTGGTGGAAGATAGCTGCTGGCACGATAGAGACTACCAATGTGTTGAGCTGCCTGCTTGCTAATGGATTGGATGTACGGTTTCCATGACAAGTCTTTCGTAACCGCCAATCCAAGGAAGTAGATGGAATCTTGTTCTCTGATCCTATTATCTGACATCTTAATGCTATGATCATCATCATCTCCTTTAAGTCGTGAGTGCAGAATACTCTTGAGTTTTTGAAGGATTGAAGGAAACAAGCCAATTGGCTCCCCATTGTTCAATTGTAGCTACATATATATGAGCTTATAAGCAATGACAAAATTCACCTTGATTCGTGCATATTTTGATTAATAAATGACTCGTTCAGTGCCGGATGCGGATAGAAATTACAGTTGATGCATAAACTTGCTTTTAAGAGATTAAAATCATAAAAAAATTTGCCCGGAGTACACATTTAAAACCCGATTCAGACAGGCAAATATTCGTATTATAGTCCGATCGAATATCTGTGTCCTCCAGACTTTAATGCCAGTGGCATTTCGATTGCAACCGCAATATATCCCTCGCGAATATGAGGCTGGTGAACATCTAGGTTGCAACTTACAAGTTATCGAAAATTCATGTCTATTTCTATGGTGAATAGGGATTCAAAGCATCAGTGCTTTAGCTTTATCTCAGCGATGGCCTCTGTGAAAAAATAGTTTTGTGCGAAAGTGTGCTGTCTGCAGCGTGCATGCAACTGGACACCGTGATAGCTCTGATGGAACAGGAATTGCGTAGATTTTGGTGAATTGTCCAATACTGTCAGAATTGCTTCGAATACTTGTCCCACAGATCAAATCAGTCAGAAATGCTCCGAGACTTTTAGCCGAGTCGTTAGCGGTGTGGCATTCAACGTTAAAAAATGTGAAATGAAATTTACACAATTTTTCATTTTATTAACTAAAATAAGCTTGAAAATCAAAGATCAGTCGAATAATAAATTTTGATACCGATAAAGACCACATTCAAAAAATTGCCCAATATTCAACAGACTTAGTAAGAGTCGGATGGCCCCGGGTACTATTCGAAGCATACGGTACTTGAAAACTAATAGAAAAGAATAGAAGGCGTTTATTCTTTCATCAAAGCCTCAATAATGGTAATCGTGAGGCCAATTACAAGTAACCAGGGTTTTTTTAAGGTTTCGTTTACCCGCCCACTCCCAAATTCTACCCGCCAATCTAAAACAAAGTAAAACAAGGCTTGTAAATCTTTCTTTCAATTTTCTTTCCAGCTGTGAAAAGAAAGCGGAAGCAAAGTTGCATCTTTTGAATATTCAGCAAATTAGAGGTGGTGGCACAATATATGCCTACATGACATACATGCACTAAAATGTGCAGAGCAACAATTGCTGGATATGAAGGAGAGGAACAGTGGAAAATTATTTCTTGAACTTGCAGTAAAAACATACATGAAAAATGCATAACACACTACATAATTTCACAGTGAATATGGCAAACTGCAATTTATGTAAAGACAAATTGCATTCAACGTCATTTCTCATCGACAAGAGCCAATTGATGATCAACGAAACAGTGCCGCATATCAATGAGAAGTGAAGTTAAAAGATGTAAATTACCGTTGATAAGCGATGAATGTTATTTGCACCGCAAAAGTCTGCAAATTGCTTAGTTAAGTCATAGATAATGAAAAGTTGTGTTATAATTATTACCTAAAAATTGAATAGGCCTAGTTTCTCTTTAACGATCGAAATTTATTGACAAGTACGTATAGGGGGCATACATACATGCACTGTACAGGTTTACACCTCCATAACTTTCAGTGATGCAAATTCTATAAATGAAGTA
Source organism: Prostheceraeus crozeri (assembly GCA_907163375.1). NCBI lineage: Eukaryota > Metazoa > Platyhelminthes > Polycladida > Euryleptidae > Prostheceraeus > Prostheceraeus crozeri. Next base: position 78,470 of record CAJQUW010006145.1, on the reverse strand, counting down.
AGCTATGTGAAACAAGAAAGCACCACTACGAATGTATTTCTTCATTCGCAACCAGTACAATTTATTTTGGCATGGTCCACTACATGACTACATAACGTCTCCGTTTTGATAACTTCCTACTTTTAAATGCGTGTGAGTGAAGGAAGGTTTTTTGTACTTGTTAACTTGACGATGGTTGTGAGTCGAACATAAATAGGTTTCGTATAGATTGTCCACACCTGAAATAGGGTTGTGTTTAATCATTTTTAAATTCGAATCTTAATTTTTTCGCATCAACAGATGATTTTCCCTGTTCTTATTTACTGAAAATCACGGCAGGCTACAGAAAAAATGTGTCCATTTCAATTTCTGAAATGGTAAGCACTTCATCATTCAAACAACGACTGGAGCAGTTGTCTTCGTCGTCACAGATGATGTCTTCGGCACCACTTGATGACAGGACAACTGGTCGATCGAGTTTGCGGAGGTTGGATGTGCCGCTTTCGGTCACTGATCGCCTTCTCTTCCTGTCAATCCACTTCTTTGCAATCGTCTCCGCTTCCCCTCTGTCGAGCTGTGCTGGGCCATTTATAGAGATGCTCGTTAGGGCACAGAGCATCTCGTCGAGCAAGCGGTTCCTTGATTTCGATTTTATCCGAAGCATCGATGAGAAGCCGCGCTCTGGCCAACAGGTTGACAAAGGAATGGTCAGTGCTATTGTTGCTAGCTTCTAAATATCTGGGAAGGCGTCCTTATAGAAAGGATCCTTGCAAAGAATGGCACAAACCTGTGCAGCGCCCTTGCATTTTGACAGAGGCTCCATAAAGAGACGCTCTACGAAACCTGGCCAGTTGATCTTCACTCGCTCTGGGTCACCAAGGAGGTCTCCAAATCGGTCTAGGAGAATTTGCATTTCCCGCTCGCCGTAGGTTTGCCTTCTCTCTTCTCAGGGCAGTAGCTTGGATCGAAGACGATGAAGGCTGACACAATTTCTGGTTCCGGAAATCGGTCTTTCAGATTATCCAATAGAGCGTTGCAGTATGCAGCGGTCAGGCGTTTCGTACCTTCTCGGTCTTTGTCACTTAGCTCACCCAGCTCGTCTGCGAAGCGGTGCCAGTCGCTCTCGAGATTGGCAACAACGACCTGATCGTCTCGAACGCCTGTGATGGCGTTGTTGCAACATGCAACAGATGCATTGACCTGGGCAAAGTTGAGCTGGTCGCCTTGAAATATCAAGCTCAGAGAGGTTAGATGAGGCAACACCGCAGAGAGCAGATACAAGACCTGCACAAATGTCTTTTCCCTGCAGAGATGCAGAGTGCCAATCGCAACAGCATCATTTCGTTCGTTTGCAAAATGCTCTAGGGTCGACCAGACAGCGATAATTTCACTCATCATAGCTGCAACCGCTTGAGAGCCACCGTGTTTTGCACATCCGCTGCAGACGTTTTCCGCTTGTTTCCATTGCATTCTGGCAATCAGCAAGGTGAGCAGATTTCAGAGGAGACACTGCAAAAAATTTCCACACTTGTAGGAGAGTGCGCTCAAACTTCTGCACAATGGATAATTCTTTAACAGTGTCGCAGCATGCCAAAGCCAGTCGATGAGCATAACAATGTATCACAGTCGGAATATGCTCCAGGAGCCGCTGCGATAGTGAGTTGTGGCGGCCAATCATTGCTGCAGCTCCGTCGCATGCAAGCGCCACGTGTGTTTTCAGGTCCAACTCGTAGTCTTTAACTACACGATGGAAAGTGGCATACAGATTGTCACCAGTCGCACCACCGGCATCCATGCTTCGAATATCCAAGAATCGAGTCGTGGGAACACCATCCGAAACAAATCGAACAAATGTGATGAACTGCTGTAAATTTGCCACATCTGTAGACTCGTCGACCTCGTTGACCAAAAAGGCGATGCATGAATGCTTTCGATAGTTTTATCGACGAAATGTTCTGAAATCAGCAAAATCATTTCACTGACCGCTGTGCTGCTGCAGTGACCGAAGTCGCGTAGGCGATCATTGTTTCCAACTTGGTCGATCAGTGATTGCAGAGAGGGTAGTTTATGGTTGGCCAGTTCTTCCTTTGATAGCCAATAGATCATCTGAATGCGCTCAGCAACAGTCGTTAGCTTATGCTGGATACGCTCTTGGTACTGCTTTTCAAAGATGAAGAACGCTGTCCAAGTTCCTTGCTTACGGCACTCTTGTGCCGATCGCTTTTGATGTGCTCCATTAGCCTCGCTGCCTTAGTGGGGAATACTGCGTCACGACTGTACTTGAATTTCTCATTTCCACGATCACCATGGCACAAATGCTTGGTGCACAATGAGCATAAAATTCCACCATTAGCACTAAGAACAAACACTGGTTGTCCCGTTTGATGACAGTAATGCTCCGGTAAAGCGATTATAATTTCGCATGGAGTGCTACATTGGACGATGCGGGAGTCGACGGTATGGGCCTACCTATATTTGGTGTTGACTTCGCGCTGGTGGAAGTTGCAGTCGTGTCGTCCTTAGTCACGGAGGTCGACGGTTGTTTCAAATTCAAAAACGACGTGAGCGTTCCTTGCTTGGATCACTTAGGTGGGGCGGTAAATTGGGATCCATTCGGTGACGTAGAAATTTGCGAATGTTGGGGACGTTGTCTGAAAAAGAGGTGTCCTCATTAGACAACAGACATGACTATGCCATATTCAATATCTAATCAGCCTAATGTAAAGCGAATGGAACGTAGCTGTTCTACGATAAGCAGGGATAAGTGAATTTCAGAAAACTTATCTTACACCTTGATTGTTTTACCAGGGCAGCAAGGCCTATCACTCGAGGCTTCAAATTTACACCACTAGTGATACAGTACAATTGTTTGGTAGTTATGACCTAATAGACACGCATGATGAAGACACCGCTGATGTCATAAATACGCGCAATAGTTCAAGACACTCCATCATTAAACGAGTACATGAAATAACAATCAACAAACTGACCTTGAATACCATTTTGGAATCCAAAATTTTGAAGAAAACAAGGAAATGCTGGTGCTTTCCTATTTAACGGGTCCCTTCTGGCCACACTCCAGAGTTCTCTACATACACAAAGAAACGTTTCTTCAAAAGAATGACTGAACCTAACCCTAACATTCTAGACCATGACCGCAGGTGACATACATGTATAGACCTTATTATGAATCTCAAACTAGTATTGATTTTTATATTGAGTTTTAGGTTCAGGTTAGGTTTAGATTTAGGTCATGGTTTGGGTTTAGGTTAGGTTAGGTCTATGTTAAGGTTTAGTCATAGTTTTGTAGAAACAAATTATCTAATCTGCGTAGGCCTATGCAAAGAACTCGGAAATGTGGTCAAGGGGGACTCGCAAAAAGGGACAGCTACGAAATGCGAATTATTCACAAGGAATAACGATGGATACGATGAGCAGCACCACTACTTTAAGGCGATTCGTCGCTTCCTTTCAGCATGGCTAAATAGCAATCCTTGTTGACTTCTCAAGTAGCGGTAGTAACAATCAGCTGTAAAACAAATTTCCAACATACACCTGATAACATAAGGAAAAAGTCATACTTTCTTCGATGATATATTCTGAAATGTGCACATGTGACATTCAATAGATCAATCATTGTATCTCTATAGTCCTGTATTGACAGGAAGATCATATTATTGTACATGTATAGAAATTGGCGCTATCATATAAAGCATTCAAAGCCAAAGGTAAGGAAGTTGTACTCGTCACTGCCCAGTCAAACAGGCTACTCCGATTGCCACAATTCACTGATTCCAAAGATAACATTGTATATCATATGTCAATTCCATGATATTGATTTCTTTTGAAAACCAACACACTTGAACAATTTCATTCTGAAGAACCAAACTTAAGAAAATAGCATGATCTGAAACAGGAAAAAGAAGCTAAAATGGATGGCAAGATCGTTAAAATTCACCCTAACTGAAATCATGTACGTGTAGATGATTCAAGAACATGACTATGACTGTTGTAAAAGCTTATAATCAGCCTCATGTGAAAAACAACAGTGACTGACATGGACAGTGGTCCGAGTTGACATCCGAAATTTTACCCGCCTAAATCGGGCGCGTATATCGCCTTAAAAAAACCCTGCAAGTAACTGTCATGAAACTATTACACAATTTTACAAGCAATGGTTCATAATATTTATACCATAGAATTTATTGTCTATATACCAATTTCTTTAAAATAAGCTGAATGAAGTATGAATGCCATTATTCACAAATTTGACTATTGACACAATGAATGAGTGTGAACGCATTGAATTTTTGTTTTCGGGAATGGAGACTTTGTGTATTTGAGTTTTCGGGGTGTCATATGATGTAAAGGATGATCCGAATATTGTGTCATCGCTTTGAACATCCGAATACCGATTAGAACACGTCGATATTCAAGAGGAAGGAAACCATCAGAAAAAAAATGCTTTAAGGTTTTCATTATGATAATGTTAGGACTGTAATTTGAATATAAATGATCTGATATATAGCGACAAGCACCACTTTTTGCTTTTGCTTATGTTATCTTTCCATTATAATCACTTCAAAGGAAAAGCAGGTGGCAGAACAATTCCTGTCGCCCTAGCTAAAGTGGCATAAATCCATAATTTTAGAGTGAGACCCTGAGATAATTAGGAAAAGAAATGTATGTATACATAGTGCAAGCGTACATCAATTCTACTGTTGATCTGTATTTCTATATTTTCACAACCTTTTCATTTCCCGCTAGATTGTGTGCTCGATGCAAAAAGTAAAAATATCGTTTCTAAGATTGTTTAACTAGCTCAAATACGGTAGTGGTAGTGTTGTAGCATGCTTGCTATTAAGTTAAATTAAAACTAAGTTTTGCACGTACGAGTGAAGAATATACTTCTTACTGGAGTGAAACATATCAAGTGACTTTTTCTATGCGACTTTGATGAAGAAGACACCAAATGTGTGTCATGATAGCTTGCTAACTAGCGGTACTTTCCATTTATTTATTTCCCTTAATTATTCTACCGTATCGCCCTTCCATAGAGCTTAAAGATAGCCTATTATTCCGCTTCGATTAAATCAGTTCAACAACGACTGCTCTGGTGCGTTGCATCCGTCGCCCTGTTTCTTTTGTCGTTAATGCAACCCGCGATGACTACATCAGCAGCAATATGTGTATCACATGGCACAAAATGATTATTTTCTACGTACTGTGTCGCTAGGTTCGATGGTTAGTAGCCTACAAAAATGGACTTTGGAGATTTGGTCAGCATGCTTATTTACTGATAATCAACGCTGATAATAGTGGAGATGCAAGTTACACAAATGCATGTAGTTGAAATTGACGCAGTACAGGTACTTAGTGAAGACAATAGCGCTTAACTTACAAAAGTTCAATTTGTGGTCCTTCTTGCCCATTTTGTTTTCACTATTAATTTTCCGGGAGTTTCCTTCCGCCTAAATTCGAACCCCGATGCGAATCTTTGCGACCCAAGGCTCCTAGGTATGGAATTGTCTCAGCAGTTCCGATCCATGATAATTGCCGAAACGGTGCTTGTTTCATGATGGATTTGAAGTGGTTTTGAAGCTATTTACAGGCCTTAAATGCAAACGCTTTATGCTTGTATATTTCATGAATTAGCATGGTGAAGTAAATATTGGGAATGGTTGTAATATAACAACTTATAATAGCATTGTTCTGAGCATGCATGTACGAAGAGTGGACGAGCCGTGCATGCTAGTTGATCCGGTTCGTAAAAGCAAAGTCAAGGTCAATAAAAAGTTCATATTGGAGAGCCATTATCTGCGTTTTGTCAATCCAAAAAACTCAAGCAAAGTATGCAAACGAACGAAATTTGACACATAGCACCAAAATTTGAAATGATTCCCAAACTGAGAACTATGGTAGTGAATGCTTACTCTTAATCCTTACTCATCGTTTAATGTTCTTTGATTCCTAATTTCTGGACTGGAGGTTGATGGCTCTCACCATTCTTCTCGGTTTACGGTAAAGTACAAGGTGTTTGTAGATCCCAGATATCATGAGGTCCTCACGAATGCATTGGCGCCATGTTTTTCTTAGCCTTCCGACAGCTCGTCGTCCTTGCACTTCCATACTTTCAACTCTTCCCAAACACTTATCTCCCGCTCTCTTTACATGAACAATCCATCTCAGGCGTCCTCTTCGGATCCGAGCCTCTACTTCCTTCAGACCACACACATCTTTGCAACCTTACTTGACACACCGTCGCTCCATTTCACTCATGCCAATAAATCTTAAAATTCTCCGATCGCACGTTTTCAAAATCTCAAGCATTTTCTGCGACAAGGGCCATGTTTCATAGCCATATTGCATGACCGGTCAAATGCTGGATTCATAAACTTGTGCTCTGATCTTGAATTGTTTCTGTTAAACAATGTATCATATTTATATAATATCATTGACAACATGAATTTCAGTTTCCCGTTTTTTGATAAAATATCTCAGTGATTCGCATGCGGCAGTGAATCGACGCAAAAGTTTCACTCTGATATCTGTGGCAGGTGGTAAAAATGTTCGACTTAGTTGAATAAAGTTGTCGAAATTACTTCATCGAATAAAGTTGTCGAAATATTTGGATTAATGTTCACCGAAATGTTCGATCCACCAGATGAACACCGACTTCGAAATGCAGCATTAAGCTTAAGAAGATTTGATAAATGTTATTCATTTCGCATCAAGATGAACGCTGCTTCTCCTCGATTTATATTACGTCATTTTATAAACGATGTATCATAGCCATTATGAAGTACGATCAAATTATCATATCGCGAAATTTGATTCAGAGTGGACAATACGCATTATCAAGGCCGTCTTGGGCATTATTACCGACTTATCGTGAAACTTACATGCAAATGTTAATGACAGCATCAATCGAAAGTTGCATCCAGTGATCAGTCATAAAAATGATGACCAATCGTACTTTAGGAAGCAGTGTTTTTGGAACAGATTTTGACGTAAAATTCTGCCTATAATAACAACTACTTGTACATAATTGTTTGACAACCACAGTGCGACATTTCTTATAAAAATAGTTTCAAATTTAAAATTTGAACACGAGCGATTTTTATCTTCAAAGAATCGAGACTTCAGTCATACAAGTGAATCAATTTCATGAATCCTCATTTATATTGTGTTGCTCTCTTTATCCATTTGTTGATTTAAAAAATTGAACTTTGCTTTTCAGCGCCGGCAATGAGGAGGAGTAATGCCACGACCAACGTCAGCCCGTAGCAGTGCTCTACGTGAGAGCGGCTTCTTAGATATATTCAATACTGGGGATCCAAGCGCCATCTTTACGGATGTCTGTCAGATTGGCTGTGGCAGCTTTGGAGCCGTATACTATGCCAAAGATCAGCGCAACAATGAGATCGTTGCAATTAAGGAGATTAAAGTTGACCCGAAGAGGAAAAAGAACGCTGGGGAGGAGTGGCAAGAAATCGTAAAGGAAGTGAAAATTCTGAAAGAACTGCAGCATAAGAACTGTTTAGCCTCGAAGGGATGCTACCTTCGTGAAGGTAACCCCTGGCTTATCATGGAGTATTGCCTCGGCTCAGTGTCTGATATTTTAGAAGTTCACAAAGAACCTTTAAGTGAAAAGGAAATAGCTTGTGTGGTAAGAGAGGTTCTTGAAGGCCTAGACTATTTACATTCGGCAGGGAAAATTCATCGTGATATAAAGGCTAGTAACATTTTGCTCACTGACTCCGGCGGTGTGAAGATAGGTGACTTCGGATCAGCGTCTTTCATCTCTCCAGCCAATAGTTTTGTTGGCACGCCATTTTGGATTGCACCTGAAGTTATACTTGCGATGGAGTATGGATTATACGACATGAAAGTTGATATTTGGTCACTCGGTATTACTTGTATAGAAATGGGTAAGTTTTTTCTTATACAATTGATTCGGTTTAACAAATCAAGAAACATGACATAGGCTGCTATGATCGATTGCGTAATTCATGCAAGTCATTGTTTCCTTTGATAAGATTGAAATAATAATAATAAGGTAAGGTAAATATTGTCCATTGAACGTCTCAGTTATTGCCTTTCAGTATGAAGAAGGGTGTCAAGTTGACCTAAATTGTCCATTTTTTCGTTAACCTCTTTCTACAATTTATTGGCGATTTGCTTTCATTAGTAGGGTGTCTTTGTTAACAGATAACTAATTGCATGGTATATTACACGAAATTTTTATGCTCATCATTGTCTCTGGCTTCCATTTCTTCAACGCGTGTGCAGTAATCAATTTTGTCAAGGGTCTAAGGAAAGCGGCAGTGGGCACGATTGAAAAACGAAGCAGCATTACAGAAAATGAAAAGTTCAATTCAGTAGATTAGCCTTTTGTAGATTTGCAATTAGTAAGTTAGTGAAATTGTTGAAAACTATTCAGAGATGTGAACTAGGCCTGCTGATGAAACGGCAGCGATTCAGGTCTGCTCCCATTTTTCAAATGAGATGCAACTCAATACTAAATTGTTCTAGTTAACATATTGAAAAATTGAAGCGCAAAATAGAGCGTGGGACTTCAAATTTACAAAGAAGCATTACGGCAGCTTTCAGCGTCGTATACGAATTTTGCGCGACACATTTGAACAGAATATAGCATTTCTTTCTTCAACTTAACGCTAATTTTAACGCTTAGCTGCGATCGAAAAATGTAAATTTTTTCAAATGAATTATACTTAGCTTTCAGTTGATCACGATCTTTACGATTGTGACCTATGCGCGATTGTGAAGTATTTCGTCACTTCAAAAAAGTGATTTTGCATTATTGATTCGTTTAGAGCAGAAAAATATTGTATTTCTCTGTCCTTGCTCTTAATGCATCTCTGGCGTTAAGCCTTCAAATACGATTCAAGCTCCGTATTGGTACGGTACGCAAAATATCCAAATACCTACGAATAAATGAAGAGCGACATTTCAAGACACGACATGTCCATTCTTGCGACTTTTTGTGAACCCCAAACTTCTTCTGTAGGTTTTTAATTCTGCTGTGAGGTGGCTCTTTGTCTTGGGTGGGGCAGGGATCAGTAAAAAAAGTAAAATGAAATTATGCATAACGATGAAGTTGTTCTGCAGATATTGCAGATATTGTTCTGCAGAGCATCCTTCACTATTCTGCCAAATCTCATGCTGGTCACTCAAGTAGAAGATATATTTTTATACATGTGTAAATAGAGAAGCATATGTTTCGCTGCCAGCGTTTTTTTATAACTCGACATGTATATTTTTGACATGTCAAGCGGAAATCCTGTCCGATTTCTACACAACCTTGGTATTGACTACTAGCTAATAATTAGCGTATTCAAATGTCTTTGCTATCACTTTTCGACGTCTTTTGCAACGATATAAAGGCATACGAACCCAGGCTAATGATTGTAGATTCAAAAGATGTGGATAATGGTTCTGTTTTTTTACAATGCCTTAACAAGAGAGTATTGACCTTTGCCCTAGCGAGTGACGCCCTAACGACATGACTGTCTAGAGACCCTTTGCGACATGTAGATGCCCTAATGGCCTATGACTACGTGAATCATATTTATCTAAGCGCTAATTGATGTTAGATTTTCGATAAACCCTCGATTCTAACACTTAAGTTGTACTTAGTGATTTACTTTACGAAATCTATGTTAAGCCGTTGCAGCCCATGGCTACAACAGTATTTGATCTTTTGGTTATGTTGCGTTTTAAAAATTTACTAAAATGGACATGTCGCGTTTTGCAAAAATACGAAGGTACCTCTATTTACGAATTGATAGATCATAGATATACGATAACCCCATTATTCTAACTGACCTTAAAATGACATTGAGTGATAATCCATTTATGAAATCTATCTTGGAGCCGTATTTAATGCTTTAGAATCTTCTATGTACATTGCGTTTTGAAAATAGCGAAGACATCTCAATCTAGGCATTGATTGACCATGGATGTGCGATAATCCCACTATTCTAACTGACATCGAAGGGATGCTAAGTGATCTTCTACTTATGAAGTCTACCTTGGAGCCATATTCAATACATCAGAATGATATTTTTCGGAAATGTCGCGTTTGGAAATTTACGAAGATGGATATGACGCGTTTTGAAAAATAACTCAGAAACTCAGACTCTTGTTTGTCGAAAGAAATATTGTTGAAGAAAGCAGCTACAATCGCATTCATGAAGAATGATGGTTTAACGTCACTACTCCACATACTGGATGCGCTTGGATGTTGCTGATAGTTTAATCTGGAGCGTTGTGATCACTTAGTCCTGATCAGTGGTCGGGCCAGCTGCGAAAATCTGCGAAAATGTTAAAAAAATAAACTCGCTGTGAAAAAAATTGACTTGGATTTTAAAAAATTCGCAGGAGCGAAAATTTTAAACCTTGTAATTCTTGCATTTAAATGAACCTATGTTGTCTAATAGAATAAATGCTGGTCTATAGGATGGAAAATGCAAACTAGTGACAACTAATCAGCATGTAATTCATTATGTTATTATTTAGTTAAAGCTTCATATTATTCACAGCATCCTACATCTTGTAACAGGTTCAGCAAAATAGAAGAATCGCAGCAGTAGTTCTTAGCATCTACTGAGTTACTGTGGATGTTGTAACCACATACGAAACTTTCAAAGCCATGTTTAAGAAGTTGCCGATAGTTTTATAAAAGAAAGATAATCGACTTGATTTCAAATAATTTTTCAATCAATGTTTCGACGAAACAAATAAAATTCAAATTAGAGCATTGTTGTCGGATATATGCATTAAATCAGTTACATTGTCATTAAGTTGTCCAAAGTATCCTCGAACAGCTGGTGGTTTTGAAGATCACCCGAAAAGATTAAATCAAGCGATGAGCGATGTTAAATGAATGCACTCTCATCTTACAAACGGTTCTCTTACCTTCCATTCAGAAAATTTGAAGACGCATTCTAAAGACGTGAATGCTGCGAAAAATTTACCCCATTTTATACCAGATAGGCAGAAAATTTCATACCTGGCCCTGGAAGATATACTGCTATGCAATTTTCGCTTAAATGATGCAAAGTCCATAAAAATAGGATGTCTGAATCTCGAGACATCTGTTTTGGATCAACATAGTGTGTGAGCGTTGACCTAAGCCGGAGTTCATAACTTTGTAGGAAAGCACATTTTGTTCTGTTCGAATCAGATTCATTGGTACACAAGTTTTCGGCCTAAGACCTTCGTCTGTTGCAGAAATAATGTGATCATAAGATTAATTCAGCTACCAATTTTTCCTGCAATTTCCTGCAAACAGATGTCAAAATTTGATGCTTGTTCAGTCGCCACTGATCGACTTCAGTTCCTCCAGTTATCAACTCGCCAGTTATCAACTGGAAAGGATCATGTCTTAAATGACATGTAATAACAAGAATTTTTGTTGGAGGCTTAGTTGTAAGGTCAGTGACTTTTGGCTATATTTGCTACATGCACATGCATGTACTAGTTGATAAGATGAATTTGGTAACAAAATGCCAGTTTTATTATTCATGTAGTTTGGCATTAACAAAATGGCTCCTAAGAAACAATAGATGGCGGTAGTAGCGAGTTCATGGAATCAGATATTTGCGAAAAATCTATTGTGAATCATCAATGACGAAGCGGAGTTACTTCCGAAAAATCTGGCTTATTACAAGAAAGCACTTAGTTGCTGAAATTGCACAAGACATTTTGAAAAATCAGCTATTCTCAACAGATACTGGGCGTTGGTCAAGTTTTGATAAGAGCGGTGTTTTACTCTTCATAATCATGAAATATGATATAATTTGCTGGTATTAGTAGGCCTGCGAAAAGTTTGTAGAGCTGCGAAAAAAATGGAAAAAACTCTGGCCCGACCACTGGTCCTGATGTCCTTCATGACGACTTTCAATGACACTTTCGGGGCTCGACCTCTGGACCGAAAGATCGCCAGGCCAAGCACTTAACCACTGAGCCACGGAGACATTCTTGATAACCATTCCTAATTCATATATCGAAGATCATGCACTTGGAGGAGTTAATTGCAAAATTCACTTGAAAATTACTTCCTCAAAGGATGCCTTGATTCATGATTAAAATGTTAATGAGTCTTGCGAGTTGAAGTAAATGTTTACATATATGGATATCTGTCGACCCTCAATTCAATTGAATTAAAATCGTGATTTATCCAGTTAGTGCATAAATGAAGTGATGTGATATAATTCAGTTGCTTTTCATCTAATGACTTCATTGGGAATGATGCATCAAAAGTTAGGCACTTATCGAGGCTGTTAATTTTGAATCTCGAAAACTTGTTTTTTCGTTCACCTTAATCTCAAGCACATTCGATTAGTGAATTAACGATTAGGAATACCGTACGTGTAATTAGCTAGCATTGCATGCTCAATGTTACTCAGTTTAAGAAAATTTGCATTTCAAATATATTATAGATGAATTGATTGAAGGAATAGGTTTCGGTTGCTTTCCATTTGATTGTTTAATCATTGAAACTCACCGAATGTCGATGTTTTTCTGACTTCGTTCCTAATGAGTGATGGTCGCCTGCAGCAGATCGAGAGATCTCCTGTGATAATAAAAGAGAATTTTCAGAACATCAATTCTATTGGTTCCTTTGACTATGCAGTCAAATGGATATGCATGGTTGCGGAAGTTTTTCAACATTTATTTTTATTTTCAGGGGAACTTCATCCTCCTTACTTTAACTCAATGAATCCCATGGCAGCCATGTACCAAATTGCCTCGAATCCTCCTCCCACTCTTTCCAACTCGACAAATATTGAATGGTCTAGAGAATTTCGAAACTTTATTGCTAAAGTATTGCAGAAAGAAGCTGCTGACCGTCCATCCACACAAGAAGCTCTTCGTTTGCCGTTCTTTGTGGAGCGATATCCCGATGTACTACGGAATCCTCAAGTATGTACTTACATTATAAAAGATATGATCGGTAATGCCCAAAGAGAAGTGTCAGATTTAAATAACGCACAGAATCGCAAATTGCGGAAGATATTGTTTGGTTCGCGTCATCAACAATTTTCCAACCTTGAGTCAGATGACTTGTCTGCTATAACTGTAGATGAAGCAGAGACGAGTTCAGTAGCCAGTGGCAGTTTAGTGATAAATGACGATAAAATCGAGGAAAATTCTCTTGATTCCGGAGCCAGTGGAGACCGCAGTGGAGCGGCTAGCAGCTCACACCTTTTGGATGAAACTGAGTCGGATCTCAGCAGTGGTCCTGGAGGTCACGGTACACCAATCACACCTAAAGGAATCACTCCTGCTACCTCTCCTTCTAGTCATCCGCCAATGCCAAGCGCTACTTCAATCGGACCATCTTACGGGAATAGCAGCGGTCTAGCGTCAAGTAGTGGAGGCAGTTTAGTTTCAGACAAGGATGCTGTAGCATCGTTAGCTGTTGATGCAATACCTATCACGGGCCGTGAACAGCCGGCGCAATTGATCAGTTATACTGCACGGAAGGTTAGTAGATTGATAATGATTTAGCAAATATCATTAATACTTAATCATGACTTGTTAAGTAACAACTATCATGTTTCATTTAAGTGGAATATGTTCATAAAAAGGAATATTCTGAAAAGACAGTCGGTCATTTTTAATTATTCCCAGTCGTTAATGGTGAATAGTGGTCTGCGTTTTGACTGAAATTTGCCCTCGATACGACATGAAGTACTTCAGTCGACTCGTCGATCATGACTACGAATTGCCTTCATAGTTCATGTAACACGAAAATAAGATAATTAAATTATATAAAGCATGTATTTTGTGATTTGAAAGTAATTCATGTCTTGAACACTCCCCGGTAAATAAATTATATTCAAACCTAGGCAAAAGTTCAGTGGAGGAGACTGCACCAGATTCAAAAAATTTCAAACAAAATGTTTCAGTTGATAAGGTGGTGAGTTGTACATAGCTTGTCTTGAGCTGGAAGTGATGGTCATCAAGTTATCTGAAACTAAATTTTAAGATGATTCATGATCAACACGATCAAAGCACTAGATGACAATGCTGAACATGACACGAAATGCGATCGTGTTAGTGTCACGAACGCAGACTTCTAGAAGTGAATGCTGTATGGGGCTTGGCTATCACAGGTCTTGCAAACTGATATCTGGAATTGAATAGTTACATGTCACATGGTAGGTAGATCTGATAAGAAATTTCAATTTCTCGTGCGTGCTGGTCTGCACTGAAAACTTTCAGGCCATAAATTTTATCTGTTGCATTGCCAATTGTGCAAAAGCAGAATATCTAACGTTGAATATTAAGTGCGGATCGCTTTAACTTAGATCAATGTACGAAGTTCCTTGTTTAATAGCAAATAGCAAGAAGTATGTAAATTTGATGAAATTTCATATAGTCCTACTATTAGTCAATAACGACAAATAAACCAAACTACTAATTCATTAAAAGTTTATGCTTGTAAAAGATGAGCCTAATGAAATTGAACAAATGCTAGCAGACCTAAACCTTGTGCTTCCAGATTATATAGCAGTGATAGTCTCTTCAACTGCTTTATAATTGAACTTCGATTTTTCCAGAGGCTAAAAAACTCATCACACAGTGTAATCCTGCATTCCTACCCTATGACACAAATTGATTATTATGTAGATACAAGCTGTCAAATAGATATTATGAAGAAGTAAAGTTACACAGCTGTATGCGAAGTTTAGTTCCACAAGTAATACAAATTTCAAAAGCAAAAGAAGCACACGAAATCTAGGCCAACTTAGATTTGTTTTTTTCTAATCAAGTAAGTTTAACCCTCCAAAGTTAGATCAAGGTGAAAAGATGCACTTCAGATAGGCCCTCGGCGCCGTAATATCACTTGTGCCTTCTATCTTACGGCATCTTATATTTGGCCTATTCAGAATTGATAGAAGTACACCACAAGTGAATCTTTTATTATGCATGTAATTGCAACTATATGCAAATCAACTGATTCTGTGTATCTGTTATAAGAAGGGGATGAAATCCAAAATGTGTAACCGTTTTAAAATCACAGGTCTTGCTTTTTATTCATGTTTTTAGGAATCCAATTGTGAAAAATTAAGACGAAATGTTTAAATTGAGTGATCGCCGGCATAGTCATCGTGTATTGGAAGTGTGTTCACATACATCATGCTAAAAAAGAGCTGGTGTTGAAAAGCTAGAAGGAGCTAGCGAGAAATGGAGGTTTAGACCAAACGATAGTAGATTCGAAAGGTTGACAAGCACCTTTTTGACGAAAATTTTGCTTTGATTGGTATTCTCATAGTCTTACTCAAAAATATGCTTGAATGACGGCAAAATCCTTTCGCATAGCCATTGTCTCTCATACTAAGGATGTTATTTAATTCGCAATTGGATTGTTGCTTTACTGATGGACCCGTGATTTTTTCGGTAAATTGGATGAAATAATAAAATGGGTCTTGCTACATGGTGTTGTCTGGGAAGTTGTCCTAATGTGAAATGTTATGAGTGGTGTGCGAATTTTTTTCTTGTACGCGAAATGTGCGTGAATTTTTCATCAGATAGGATGGACGCCCTGAATACATTTCCTGATGTTGAGGAAAGAAAGGAGCTAGGTCAGATCTTTGAGTGACTAAAGTTGGATAATTCAACTGCGTGATAAATCATTTTGACAATTTTGAAATCTCTATTTCCGCGACCACATAATTTTGGAGTCTCATAGTGAATTTGTAATACCGGAATGGTGCTCCCTTAAGACGGCATCATTAGGCATTGTGCACCTACAAATCAATGTATGATAATGGCTGTAGAAAGTCGTCACTTATAAAAGCTTGTCGGTTACTCAGATGTGTTTTCCAGTTTTCCTGGTACTCTATTCAAGTCTATTCTGCATTTAATTCAAAGCATTGATGCTTACATTTGTAATA
Source organism: Prostheceraeus crozeri (assembly GCA_907163375.1). Taxonomy (NCBI): domain Eukaryota; kingdom Metazoa; phylum Platyhelminthes; order Polycladida; family Euryleptidae; genus Prostheceraeus; species Prostheceraeus crozeri. The sequence continues at coordinate 62,559 of CAJQUW010006145.1, read as the reverse complement.
AAAGACAGACCGTATCTTCCAGATTTAAGGACTTAATTATACACAGAAGCATCTATAACCGTAACGCGAGACAACCTGTTTTTTATCCATGTACTAATTTAAAAATAAATGCTTCATCGTGACTTTAAATTTTTTGGGTGCTAGCAGGTGCGACTATCGTACAGTCACTGTTAATATGTTTCACAAGATGTTTCTTTGTTGGAATTTGTTGGGAAAATACAGCAACTTCAATGGTGATCAAACGATGGAAAATTGGGAAATTTATTCTACGATTTATGAATAGCCTATGAATCGGTAAATGTACATCAGCTAACTTTGCTCAAGCTTTACACGGAACAAGATGTTATATTTGAAACATTGTTTCTTTAATTTTTACTAAAAGTGAGTATTCAGCAAGAATCTTCAACAAGAATGGCGTTGCCATCAACAAGACACATTAGTCTGCAGAGCATACTATTTTTATGATGCAAAAGAAGATAAAGTTAATTTTCATCAATCTGCGTTGATTTGAATTTCGACTTTTAAACTGAATATACACCTAGTTGATGTCTTTTTAGCAGGGATGCGGAGTCGGAGTCCTATCATTTTTGATGGAGTCAGAGTCTTATCAAATGATAGGACTCCGGCCTATAACTAGACCCGAAATATAATACAAACAAATTATTTATTCTCGTGCATATAGCTGTCACTGTCTTGATGTCAACTTTCTCCGTCAAACAAAAGTACAGAGAGCAGTGCATGCAAAGCTTGTAATAGTTGAGGGAATGAACCGTGATAGTGAAAAAGGATTGTCTTTTCACTCGCTGATTTAATAGAGAAGATAAGACCTAGCATCGATCACACCTACGCACCAAAGGTCACATCAGAGACGAAAATGAAGTAGTAGTTTGTTTGAGAACATTACTTCTTACCCTCACGTTAATCGTGTGTAATTGCTCCTCTAAAGTGTATATTAAAACCGAAGTGAACTCATATTTTTTGGAGAAGGATGGGGATTTCCCTGCCTGGTAGAGACTGGAGAAAAATCGTGTGAAGCACACATCAACAAGATGGGAGGAGCCGAGTCGTTTGGAATCCAACTTAAAGCGACATTTGAAAAACTTTCATTGGAAATGATTGATAATTGATGCAACAATGATTACTGAAAATAGGTTCAGGTAAGCCTATAGTGATCTATGATGTAGGTTGCCAGTTTATTTAAAAAACTAGGCTTTATATACTTGTCACCCGGAGTCGGATTCCTATCAAAATGATAGGACTCCACATCCCTACTTTTTAGTCCAGTTGGACATTTCTTTCCTTGTAACTGATGTTTATAGGTGCTGACTGCTGAGTATAAGTGCACTATTCTCTTAGCAGTTCCAAAAGTTATGAATGGTGCTGATCTGTAATTGAAATCTTGATCTTATCTAAGCGTCGATTCTCGTTACTTTTTTAGTCGGTGAAAGACCAATTTATTTGAAATGAAAGATCACCGAAAGTGCTTAGTAGGCCCTGTTTGAATTTTATATTAGAACCAACAAAACGATTGATTAGGACTTTCACTTTTTAAATAATTATTCGTTGGTGTTTGCGGATGGTGCAGATGTCAATCGGATGATGCCCCATTCTATAAGATTTGATTCAGTGAACGTGGTCATCGGTCGGTGACAGGATGAATATGAATTCTGAGCGTTTCACGACCTTTTTACAAATGAAAAATAAAAATTACTCGACGCTTCGATAAAATGTTTGTCAAAAGCATGGAACTGGGGCATTTCATCAACAAAAGTTCTATGTTGATGCAATACTCCAGTTCCATGCTCTTGGCAAACATATCGAAGCGTCAAGCAATCTTTATCTTTCATTTTCAAGAATTAGTGAAACGCCCAGAAATATTTTTGATTCATATTCATCATTCTGTGGGATAGTGCAGACATATTTCTCGAATGAACTCTTGACCTGTCAACGATAAGAATATGCAATTCTTTCTCCACTGTTTAACATCACATGCAACTGTCATTTGGTCATTAACGGCGCCTTATTTCATATTATCAGAACACATGCTGAAGACGGCACAAGATCGCTGAATAATTTTTCTTATGTCATCAGATAAATGTGTAAGAGTCTCTTCCATCAAAGCAACATAAACCATAATTATCAATAACTTTAGTGCATCGGTTTTCCGAAACTATCCGCTGAATGTGCTCAGGAACACATCACTTCTTTCTCTATGCTTGATACAAATAAAGTACTTGGTACTACATCATGGTAAAGAATTATGTTAACAAAGAAAGTTTGAAAATCAGTTTTATTACGATTCTGCGAATAATTGCCAAATTCAAGCAACTTCAGACTGTTCACAATTGAGTTGGACAAAAGTCTTACTGTATTTGTTCGCATAACTTCTTTACTTCTTTGATGAGTAGGTATCTGTTCGTGAATGCGCGTGTGATCATCAGGTATACTCTCATCAACGTGTTAACTTACTCACACTTTCATTAACGCATTCTAATTCTATTTTCTTTAATACATTGATTCAGATGACCTCATTTCTTTGTACGCACTCAGCTTACTGTTTATGGGACACCAAACTCAGTGTTTCGAATGACAACTGTAACATCATTGACAAATAGCCGATGCCGCAAATAGCGATATCAACGGGTTATGTGTATTTTATTCTTCGTGATATCAAGGTGTAAAATTTAAATATTCAAAATAGACAACTTCCAAGACATGAATTACTTCGTGATGAGTTCAGAGATTATGCACTGGCATACGTTCATACGATGATATCCGCTAGCATTAAGTATCAATGGATTTACATGCGTTAGTTTTGCTACCTTCAAATTTTGTTCTCGAGTAGTTTTGTTCTCATTCTTCATTTTAGTCGTCGGATGTGAGCGCAATGTCCATATGCAGCAACATGCATCAACTGGATCCTTCTATCGTTGAAGGAGGCGCTTTCCATTCAGTTAGCAATAATTTTGCCACAATTAAGACTTCTCAAATGATGAAGCCAATGGTTGGTAGTGCCTCGAAAGATTGGAAGGTACAGATGAACGGTCTGAATCGACTACGTCGCCAACATCAGAAGAAATTGAAGGAATTAGAAGAGAAGAATAAGGTAATGTGTTGACGTATTGGTAGTGTTGCTTGTAAGAATAAAATTTGATTTTCATGTGATAGCATGTATTTCAAAATGAACATCAATATTTTATTTCATGTACAAACAAAGACATAGGACTTCAGATGTAAGTCATAAGTTCATCGCCAAAAATGGTGAAAAAACAGTAACATCCTAACAATAGATAGCATGAAAATAATCTGACATGTCAACCAAAAAGAAGACAAAGTCGTGAATGTGCTGCGCATCTATTATCTGATATTCTTCAGAGATAAGTAGAATAAAATTTTAAGCTGTGCTCTCACTGCTTTGCAACACTACGAAGACTCGAATCTTGGCTATATAGTAGCATCGAAATGCAACCACTGTATCAACGTAAGTAGAAGGTGCCATAAACTAATGTATACATTAATTAATAGGCGCGTCTCATGTTATTTTTCGTTTCGTTGATCATGCGTATAGCTTATTAGGTAGAGCATAGCCGGTGTTGATTCTGATTTCCTCTAAAACGATCGTTAGTATTACTATAAATTCTAGTGATTTCTGAATTAAAGGCAACTTGCTCTTCGTCACTTTGGAAGATTGTCATTGTTTTACATGAGTTGGATGGATCCAGATTTTCAACATTTCTATTTAAATGGCTCAGAATTGATCACATAAGATAGATAGTTTAGATGATTTATAGGATAGGCTAACTCAGCCAAATGGAGGAAAGGATTTTGCTTGGAATGTGCCTCTATTTATTGACAGGCTGCTCTGTTTGTATTTTTTATTTTATAAGTTTCAAGATGGCAGCATAAATATATAATTTAGATTTATTTCCTCAAGAGTCGAAGTCGTTCCGTCTGTCTAGCCAAGTTGGTGGTGTTGGCTAAATAAAGAAGACATGTCAATTCTACATGAAATTTAGGCGGTCAGTCACTTCAGTCCATGAAATTTCTGGAGGTAAAATCACCAGTTGGTCTAGCATGCCTACATGTCTACAACAAGGTTCTAGAAATGACAACCAGAAGAGAGAGATTCTGCGATTTCTGAATATTTCTATGTCATCTCTGTGAATGGTTGTTCAGTCGCTCAGATTTCGATCAAGATTTTTCCTATTTGAAAAATTTACTCAGGTTGCATAAAAAGTTAATTTCTAATCTAATGATTCTAATCTCATGAATTTTCTGATTCTTAAACACCTGTTTTACGGGATCGATACAGGGTCGTAACGTATTCAGCATACAATGTCCAGCATAATCATGATTTTCTTTCTTAACTGGTTTATAAAAATCATCTCAAGTTGGTCTCTAAAAGTCAAACATTAGTGTTACATACTGTGAAAACTTTGATACTGTTAGAAACGCTCAACAGTAGTTGCATGTCACATCCACCGAAGGAAATCCTCCTATTAACACCTTCATTGACTGATCATAATTCAATTTCAGGCCGAGGAAGAATCTTTGAAAACGTCACTCAACCGAGAATTCGAGAATGAACGAAGTCGTTGGGGTAAAGAGTTAGAGCGCCTACGAAGCGAACAGAGGAACGAGTACGATAAGTCAGTTCGTGAAAATGCAAATAAAGAAGAAAAGTTGTCCCGTCAATTGGCAGTTAACTCAAAAAATCAGCTTAAATCGTTAAAGAAAGCTGCAACTAATGGTACGCGTGAAGAACGTGCGGCTGCTATGGAGGCTGCAACTCGAAGTCAGGAGACATCGACAACTTATCAGATGAGGAGATTCAAGAGACAAAGCATGCAATATTTGCATGACCTCAAGGTAATGTATCACGAATTTTCGCATCCTGCTATTATTACATAATTTGCTTTCGCACTATTATGATTATCTATTCTTAAATGATTTCATTGCGCCTATGGAAGTTCTTTGTTCGTAATCTGCTATTAAAGAATTTGTCTGTAACGCCATGAATACTCGCATGATATTTCTTTGAGACATTCATTTATAAGAAACATGCACAGACGCATGCTACCTCACTCTAAGCCGAAGATTTTAGGCTCTATTCCCTACTTACAACTTAAATGGTATGAGGGATATCGGATTTCGTTCTCATTGCTAATCTCGATCAATCTCTATCTTTATAGGTTGATCAACTGAAGAAAGAATACAAGCTGCGTGAAAAGCATCAAGAATGTGAGAACCTGCTTCTCATCCAACATCACGATCGTTTGAGGGAATTAGAGTTTGCTCTGCAAGAACGATTACATAAATTGCGACAAGAGCAGTTGGCAAAGCAACAGCAACTCGAGCAGGAAAATCAGAAGATGGAGCAGGATCGAGTTGAGGCAGACTTGAAGAAACGGCATTCTATCCAAAGTCGAAATCTTCCCAAAGACCTTAAGATTAAAGAGTCAAAGATCAGGAAACAGTCCCGAGAAGCAGCAAAATATCAGAAAAAGATGTTTAAAATGCTTCGTGAACAACGGATTAAAGAATGTAGTGGAGACAGAGAGAAAGAGAGAGAGGTAAGTTTCGTCAATTCTGCTTTACTCTTGAAAATGATTGTAGCATCACCCGAAACGTCGTGACTTTTATTTTAAACTTCATATTTTCAATACATAACTTCTAATTCAGTGTGGTATTTTTATTGATAGAGGTGAGTAAACTTGTATTGAACATACTGCGCACTTCAAGCAAGCAATTTAGCGCTATGACACTCCGGTTCCTACATTTTGTCCGTGACCCAATATGCGGTAAAAAATTAAATTACTGCGGGGAAGAAGCTTGTTGCTCTGATTATGTCTATGAAAATGGTCCCCTGCCCATGGCCACGCCATATCAATCTGAACGCTTGCCTTCCTGGGATCGACAATTCAGCGGAACATAAGTCCTGTTCTGAGGCATTGTATGGATCCTCTAGGAATGCTCGTTCCGAAGCATTGTATACTTTTAGGAGTGCACACTAGCGTGGATGTGAAGATTCGAGTCTATTTTTCTACAGATTCCATCTACACTCCGTGCTATATCTCAACTGTCTCTGGACTGAATCAGATCTCTAGCCAGCCACAATTATGCTTGAAGGATCAGCAAATGCACATAATCAATTTTTTAACTCATGTACGACTAGTCAGTTGCGTTTATTTGCTCAAAATTTCCCGCTCCCGTGAACGCTCCTCTCAACATGCACCTGCCCGTGCCCGAAAGCGACGAGAGGCCCGCTGATACGGGGATTTCTCCAAGCCACGTGATGAGTTCTGTGATTTAATCAGTTGCAAATAATGCTGGTCCCATGAAAATCCTAATTATTGTTTATCATCATCATATAAAGAAAGTACTTAACATTTCCCCCATGTATCTAAATTCATATTTTTCACAACAGCTGTGTACTTAAAAGCTTGTTGGTACATAACTAAACTAATCTTCAACCTGTCCTTTTGTCCATGATTGTGAGTACTTATTGATAATTTGGAAACAAGATCAAAATTGCGAAAGGAAAATTTTAAGTTACGTGAAGACACGAATTTATTCGAATTCTACGTCAGGTGAAGTTTCAGTCATCTGAATGTTGATATTTTCGAATTTGTTTTTTTCGCGCAGATGTACTTAATTGACAGGTTTGGATAAGTTCGGTGATAAGTTGGATTTAATACCGTGTAGTCATGCTTTTTTTTCTTAAAAACATAGAAGCACTAGATAAAGTGCGAGTTTTTCTCATGCACCAATTTCATTTGCGCAATTCATTATCAAAAATGAACAAAGAATAGATACATGCATATGCAACCAAATAACCAGTATGAAGAAGTTGCTTAAAACATTCGTACAGGGTGGTAGCCAAGTCGATCCACGGTGCCACTCATCAGTCTTCTCAATTTTCCGCACTGTACTGTAGCCTCATGAACCCATATTATAGATGAAATAGTAAACCCTTTTTCTATCTAGGTGGATGACCAATTGAGGGAGGAGGAGCGTCGGAAATTGTCAAATATGGAGGCTCAATACGAAGGCAGTATTATTGAACTGCGGATGGCCGCCAATTGTAAAGTCGATTCATCGCAAGTTCGGGAACATACGGAGCTAAAGACTAAAAATACTCGTGAAGGCGAGTTACTCGCGGCATATCAGTCGCAATTGCGACAACAAATGGAAGAGCAGCATTTACGTGAGCGTCAGGAGTTGAAAGAGCGAATTGAACAACGACGGAATTATGTTGAAAATTCGGTAAGATCGACTGTTTTTGATGAAATTGCTCATTACTTTTTTCCTACTAGTTGCCTAAATAGTTGTGCACATTACTTAAACTGTCCTAGCTTGACAGAGTCACTTGAGAGCAAGTTTTGAGTATTTTCAAGGAGCACTTATCTATCAAAGTTGTCTTAGAGTTCATAAAAAATTACTAAAATGGTGGATAAATTGATAGTCCTGGTGAGTCAAAATCTAGTCATGCTAAAATATGTATACTGCATACATATATGCAACAATGCTGTGTTTTAAATCGAAATGAAAATGCATTTCGGCGGAAGGTTTTTTATATCGTTAAATAACAGAGATGAGAATCTTCCGTATCTTTTGTATTGGTTATAATAATGCTTATTTTGTTTGTGCAACTCACACATTTGGTCTCGTCTACTGTTAATGTTTCATGATTTTTTGTACTCCCTTAAGGTGGATTCATGCTTCAGATTCAATCGCGATTCTAGTGTAGCTTTTCAATATAGAAGTAGAATCAATCAAGATTGAATCAGAATTGAAACCGGCTTCAATTTTGCTTGCATCTAGCTTCAAAAGTTAGGTTACTATAGAGCGCAGCTTTTTAAATCATTGTCATCTGTCATGCGATAGAAAATGGCCCCTCCGGAGCATAGCCCGTATGAGGCAGAATTGCTTGTTAACGAAATTGAAAATATGAGCATCTGTGCGATGCATCCTCGCAGTTTAACATGAACCAGGAGATTGCTGATGCTGCCTGCATGAGAGGCCCAAGCTTTGAATATGATCAAGTATGAGCTAATGTATGGTTGCCATAAGCCTCTCACCCGGAGAGGCAGGGCAAGCAGCTGTACCGTTCTTCAGAAGTGAAGGTGTCACTAAACCCAGAAGATGTTTAAGCATCGCTGCAGACATTCGTGTGAAGCTGAAAAATTTGTCATGATTTGTTTGGATACTGGGGCACTAGGCGATGGTAGTGTGACACAGTAGGTAGTGTGCAGTGGCGTCTTCTCCGTGCCTGCGAGGCATACACAACAATAATTTGCCAGCATCTATAAAAATGAATAGAGTCATCATTCATTAGATTTCATTTAAATTTGATGGCTTCTCGTGATAGTTGTGAACAGCTCTCCGTCTCAAACACTAACACTCAGAGTGAACATTTTTACCGCGCGTGCTCGAATCACAGCTGTTTTCTTCGAACAATCAAGCGCACACACTAGTGGTGTGTTCAGAATGACCACTGATGTTCACAGAGCGCACGCCCGCGTCAATCTCGGCTTTCCCGCCGATAGACATAATGCTTTGCCTGCTCCAATTTTTGCAATGAAATTCTACTTGTTTCATTGGCAAAATCTGCAATTGTTGATCGAGGCGCGGTACCTAAATATAGAAAGGGAAGTACATCCCAATTGTGACTGTCATCGTAGCTTTTCAGATAGGTCACACTTGAACCAACAGCAGATGATGACGTTCAGACAGAGACTGCTATCAGATGATGAGCGTTCGCCAATGAGTGCAGAGGAATGTATCTGCCTCGAACACAGAATTCGGTGGGATTCCATCATTTGTTTTTACGTGATAGATGTGACGCTATGTTTAGTACTATAGATGAGCTCATTACCACGCCTTTCGTCCGAAGGGAATGTGCTGAAAAGATGACAGTCGTCGGGCAAGGTAGGCCAATACCTGATATAAAAATTTAACGCACCCACATTGAAATAAATAAGGAATAATCAGGACAATTTAATGCATCAAAATTTCAAACGTGTGAGTGGCTGACCGGCTGTAAAAGACGCAATTAACTATTTTGTTGGCCTTAATTTGCTCCTCTTTTCTCGAGAAAATGGAGTCTGAACAGAGAGAGGGTAGTGATCTGAGCTCCTTGAGTAAGGCGATGAAGCGACTTGAGCAATCAACTTCTCATGTGCACATTCACTTGTCTTTAAAAAATGTTCTGCAAACAGGGTCGAATTGGTAGTAAAAATTTGTCTTTTATAAAGATCATAATGTTGTAACCACATCATTAAATATTTTCTGTGGTTGTAACATAAAAATGTCTGGTATAGAAATAGTATACCAACGCCGAGCGAAGGCCTATCGTCTGGGAGCACGCTGCGCCACTGGTAGTGTGATTACTAGTGTCCAACTGTCCATACAGTTGGCGTCTGGCATTCACTGGATGCATGGACCATCTGTGAATTTCGACGCAATCTGAACAAAGCTAGTTCAATGAAGTCTCTCTCTGAAATCAGCGACATACTCACGCTAGCTCGAGGCATAAGTGACTGAAGTATGAGTGACAGTAGAAATAGCGTCAAAATATAATCTACGTAGATGAAATCTAAATCTAGATTAGAAGTTGACGATCAAGTAGGAATCCAACTTTATTCTCATCCCTGAGTAAAGATGGAGTCGAAGAAAAGGCAGAGACAGATTCAGAGTAAACTGAGGTCGTTCCTATGATCTGTAATTGAGGGCCTATGTATGACCATCGCCGCTTCCGCTACGCTGCAACTACTGTTCAAACTTGCTGATGTAATTAGCTTAATGATATGCGACACGGAATTATGTGAATTGTTAATCGTTCTTTGAAGATATGTCGCTTAGATCGCAGTCGAGCTGCAGATCGCGAAGGTTCACGTTGTGGATCCATTTCTTATGGTCTGCTATAATATTTCGGACCAGTTAATTCGTGGACATCATCCCGTTAGACATGCCAAAAGCAACGAGTTGATCCAAGCAGAGTGTGTAAATCCACAATGACTGCGGCTTGCCTTAGCTTGCTTATTGATTTTCTTTGGTTCCAAGTTGATTGCGTCGTAACTTGGTGGGACAAGTCCATCTGATCCATTGCATTGTAATTGGTAGAAAAGCTCATTTCAGTCCTGACCATGTTTTGAATATAAAGGCAAAAATGTACGACGGATTTCTTACCGCAATATTTTTCTCATGATGCGTCAATATATGAAATGAATTTAGTTGCAATCAGTGGAATGACGGCATAATTTCAATAATACTTCGGTAAAAATGTCTTGTAACTAAATTTTTGGGGCCGGTCTTCTCGTGCTGAAATAGCATCTACTCCATTGTATTATCGAATGAAGGGTTTGTGATATGCGAACCCTGATTTTACATGAACAGCAGCTACAATTCGTTTGTCATAATATACCTGTATATGCCTGATTTGTAAATTGAATAGCGAACTGTGATATAGCTATAACTGTAACTGGATTTCCGCCAAAATGGGTGGGTCATACACTTTTTGCAGGAATAAAATCAATGAAAGGTAGAGGATTTTTTGTCTTGATCAGGGTATCAAGTCACAATGTAAACTATCTTATCACTGAAACTGATCGAACCAGCTATTAAGTTATAAGCAACTTGTATATCAAGTTATAATAAGTTCATGTTAATATATTGTTGCTATTATATATATATATATTCCGGTATATATATATATATAATAATTGTAATTATAGTTTGATGTAGTATAGTCACAATTTCAGCATTTCAGTTAAAAAATTGTCGGTCTCCGTTCGAAGGTCAGTACATACCATGTTTTGGCGACTTAGTTGAGCTTTTTGCAACTTGAATAAGCACAATGAAACCAATAATTGAATAAGCACAAATACCCAGGACTAAGTGCAGTGTCCAAGGCGGCACACTCCTGCTTCCATGGCCCAGTTGTGGAATCTACGTTTAGTGTGATGGGTGACGTCTTGGATAAGAAATCTGCTAACATGAACATTGAGACATATTCAGCATACCAGAATGTTAAATTTGAGTTGTGGAACAAGAAAAAGACTTCTGTGGAGCTTTATAGACGAGAAAATGCTCTACATTCTTCTGTTGACCGAGCAAAATGTATTTCGATCAGAAATGCAGCGGGACGGTACAACACCAAAAAGAAAGTCTCGCTTACAAATCGTGCAGCACATCAAATGTTGCTCGATTACACACCCGCTATATTAAGTGCTAAGAAGGCAAGAGATGCTGCTGCTCTAGTTGAAAAGGTAGCTAAGAAAAAAAGGGACCAAGCTATCGAATGTCTGAGGGCAGATAAGAAGTTACTGATAGTAAAGAGAAGAACGGCGTTGCAAGAATTGTGCAAGAAGCGTTTTGAAAAACGGAATGAATCAGTGACTTCCCGGAAAAGAATTGTTTCCACAAGCCCTTTACGAACTGACAGTGATTTTGACCCCAAGAAGCCGAAGTTGTTCACAGAAAATAAGATGAAGCCTACATGTCGAATTCGGATATAAGAAATTATTTAAATAGATCTGTACTGAATGGAACCTGTATGAGCTTTGACCATCGAAATACATTGTACGGGTACCTTAATAAAACTTTGTTATAAAAAGCTTAGATAGTCATGAGTGCGCATTCTCTTACATTGTATCAATAGCAAAATCGAAACTTCAAACATCTTGTGAATAATATTTTCCATTAATATTTAGCCGTTGTAGAGGTTGGTGAAGTGTTAGCATGTATCAAATGACTTGATTTACATGTATATCAATCCCTACATGCCAAAAATACAAGAAAGATATAAAATAACAATCCTTAGGGGTCATAGTGTACACGATTAAGTTGATCTATCGTTTCATTGACCTTAATTTGCGTTATATCTGTGTTGATATTCAAGAAATGCTCGACTTCTACCAGCAAAATATCGATTTTTATGCTCTGAATTGGTAAGACCTACTGTTCATTCAAAACAGGAATAGTAAGAAGATTTTTAGAACGCACTGATAATTTTGAAATCCTCATAAATATGCGTAGAAATCGTTTATTACTGTTAAAAGTGTCAAAAAGACTGAGGAATACATTAAGAACGTAGTACGTTGCTTCGACCCCTTTAAAAAGCCCATATTACTTTATAAAAGCTGAAAACATCAAAGGGTTTTAAATGATTTTAGTATTCATGAAAACAGGGCTGTGGAGCCGATGCGTTATCTCATCGGCTCCGGCTCCACGACACTAATGTGAAAGGCTCCGGCTCGGCTCCGGCTCCGACTTCAAATTCAGGTTCTATCTATGCTGGTTATCCTGGATCCGCTGAACGGGTTTTTTGGATAACGGTGTGGCCTTTAGAGGCTTGCTACAATCATCAAATTAGTTTTCATTAACAAGCAACGACTTAAGTTAATAATAAAAATGATAATAGCCTAATATAATGACAAATAACATACTTGTCATATATTTTTGCATGAATTGACTATCTCTGAAAGATAAAATAAACTTATAGCCAGGATTGGTTAAATTAGATAAAGATCTCCCGCACTGGCTAAATATAAATTGGCCTAGCCTGCAACCAGTCTACTACGAGGCTACATTAAATAAGACCACATGAGTGATGATGATATACCTAATTAGCCGTCACAGGGGCCGAATAGTAGTATAAGCTTTTTAACAAAGCTTGAATATGAAACTGGATAGCGTATGCCTCTAAATAGCTTATAGGGCCTGTATCTACTCGAACATGGAAAGGGTATCGGCTATATAGCCAAATATACCGTATCAATAAAGATATCAATTGCTTTATTGAATATTAAAGTGTATATAGGCTAGCTTAGGTTGTTATTGTTATCTGTTATTGCCTTTATTCAACAGTCTGTTGGTCCATGAATAATATGATCGGTGGGTAGCCCACGACTCATCATCTGTAGAAATTGTAATTTAGATAGCCTCATTGCAGTGTAGGCTAGAAATGTACAATTGAAAATTATACTTAAAAAAATTAAAAATATCTAATTTAGGACAAGTTTTGTAATTCTATGCAGCATACTTAATAAGTTAAGGCCTAACTTACATTATATTAATTTCGTATTTTTCATTATGGCGTAAAGTTGCACTAAATAATTCATCAATGATTCATGTATATTATTATATTCAATTTATGTATAACACATTACCACTATTCCTCTGATGATGGTTAGGCTGATGAAACTGAACTCGGAGTATCACACAGTATGTTGCAGGGTGCTATGCATAATAAAAATTTGACTGCGAGCACCAAGCAGAAATCCCATCTACTTTGCTAGCTTTCGAATGCGCGTGCGGTTTAATGTCACAGACTTTCTCACTCAACCTGCGGCCTCAAAGCGGTGAAAGGGTGAAAACGGAGTCGCAATAAGGCTTTGTCGTCTGAAGCTCATGCTTCTTTGGGTTCTACCTTGTCGGAAAGGTTTATTGTCGGCGGTTTGTGACCGTGCTCCGGCTAACTAGCAGGCTCTGGAATATTATTTTTATTTTACTGGTCATTGAATTTATTTATGTTTGATTAATTTTTCATTCTTTTTCTCCACGTTTGTTTATTTTAAATGTGTGGTAGGCTTCGGCCGTCCCAATTAACACCACTCCCTGGTTTGCGAGATATGAACAGTCATCAGATGTTTCATGTTGTTGAATCAGGTTTTTGGGCATGGCACTTATTTGGCTCATTTGTGATCGAACTTCCTTCCACTGCTCTCTTTTGCACTTCCCCATTTGTTGCAGGTTAAGGTGTGACAGATCCAACGTATTCACGGCATACGGGCGTCAGGTAGTTCGAGGGTCCCGAACCCACTGGTAATGCTTTGGGAGGCAGGCCCGGTCAACTGCTCGAAAAAAGGCGGTACAGTTCCACTGCCACGGACATGCGTGGGTAGCTTTACTGAGGGGTTTAGCCCGTGTAGCTGTATCCGGTTCCTCTGTGGCCTACCTGACTTGTACCCATTGTTACGGCAAAGGGGTTCTCATTTGGGTTTCTTCAAGCTTTTGCGACATGAACTGTGCCTATAAGTGTCTTTTTTTGCGTATTATTTATTGCAGCTTTGTTGCTATTATTTACGTTTTTCTGATGCCTTCCAAAGTTTCTTGTATCACTTTGTTGTACAGTATAATTTTCGTTTATTTGATTGATATTCTATGAGAAATTATGAAAATGAGAAAGACACACAAGAAACGCAGTCAAGCCGTCAAGCTCAAAACCCCTCTCAGGATCAGCTTCAGCAACGTAAGAGGACTGAGGTCCAATTACGACGACATCAACATCTTCCTGCAAGGTAAGTCACCAGATCTTCTAGCCCTGTCGGAAACCAGGTTAGATCCCAGTGTGTCATCAAGCGACGTTACTCCTGATGGATACATATTTCACCGGATGGATAAAGCACCTTGTCATGGTCTTGGAGTCTATGCCAAGACAAGCCTTCCCTTGAGAAGGCTTTGTAGCTCAGAGGATCCAAGGCATGAGTATCTTGCCTTCATTGCGCCGCTGCAGAAGACCACTCTTCTTCTATTTTTCCTATACCGCTCTCCATCAACTAATGCGGATATTTTCAATGTTCTTTCTGACAAGATCGATTCTCTTCTACAAGATTATCCCAGCGCTGAAGTTGCCGTTTTTGGTGACTTCAACGTGCACAATGTTGACTGGCTTGTGCACTCACGCACCACCGATCTCTCCGGTCAGGCAGCCCAGGATTTCGCTGTCTCTCACAACCTTAGTCAAATTGTCACTTGTCCTACCAGAGTGCCTGACCGAGCTGGGGATACTGGATATCTCCTTGACCTGTTTCTCACCTCAAATCCAACTTGTTTTTCACACAAGGTTACTTCTCCCCTCGGCACGTCTGATCACTGTGTTATCACAGTTTCTGGCAAACAAGTTGCTCCACACCGTCTGCACCCTTCCATAGAACAGTTTATCAATTCTCCAAAGCAGACTGGTGTGGCTTCCGCACTTTTCTTAGTCAAGTTCAAGCTGAGAATTTGATTCTGAGCGAGAACGTCCACAAGTCGGCGCAAGAACTGACAGAGTGGCTTCAGATAGGGATGTTGGCCTACATTCCTCACCGTACTTTCCAAATGAAGCCCCACTCACAACCTTGGTTTACACCAGAATGTGCAGCTGCAAGTTGCCAGCGTGACCACTTTTTCCATAAGTATAAGCGTGACAGTAGCGCTGGCAATCTTGAATTGTACAAAACTGCACGTAGACATTGTAAGGAAACCATACATCAGGCCAAAAGCCGTTACGCTTTGTATGTACGGAAATCCATTGCTACCCAAAAGCTTGGCTCTAAGGACTTCTGGAGGATTTACAACAGTGTCACCAATAGGTACAAATCCTCCATCCCAGCACTCCGTCATGCCGAAGTCAGTACTTCTATGGCGACAACCTCAGCAGACAAAGCCGAGCTTCTTTGCAAAGAGTTTGCGAAGAATTCGTCATTAGACGATGGAGGTAGAATTCCACCTCCAATTCCCACGCGCACTGATGAGACAGTTAGTCCTCCTTCAGTCACAGTCCGAAACGTCAAAAAGATCATCGTCGGTCTCGATAGCTCTAAAGTCTAGTGGACCAGACGGCATCCCGGTTTCGGTCTTCAAGCATCTCTCACCTGAGCTTTCTCCACTTTTATCTAAACTGTTCAGTAGATGTGTATCCACCGGTGAGTTTCCCTCTTGTTGGAAAGTAGCTTCCGTGGTTCCAGTTCCAAAGAAAGGTTCTGACTCATCTCTTCCATCTAGTTACCGTCCTATCAGCCTGCTTGCAATTGCTGGCAAGATTTTTGAAGCAGTGATTAACCAACACATTGTTAACTTCCTTGAAACTCAGAACCTTCTATCAGAAGAACAGTATGGCTTCAGGCACTCTCGATCAACTGCAGATCTTCTTTCATATGTCACTGAACATGTGAGTCGTGTCCTTGACAGACAAGGTGAGACGAGATCAGTTGCCTTGGATATTTCCAAGGCATTCGATAAAGTCTGGCATCAGGGACTCCTTATGAAGCTAAAGTCCTATGGAGTTGCTGATCAACTCCACAAACTTCTTGCTTCTTTCCTTAGTGACCGGCAGATATCTGTCGTCTTAGATGGCCAAAAGTCTTCCACCAAGTTTGTCAATGCAGGAGTTCCTCAAGGGTCAATTTTGGGACCCACTCTTTTTCTGCTGTACATCAACGACCTCCCAGACTGCCTAGTGAGTAAATTGGTGATGTATGCAGATGACACAACACTCTTCAATTCCAATGAGCGACTCGCTAAAAACACTCAGCAACGTCAGCAGTTATGCGACGTTCTTAATGAAGACTTACGCAGGGTCTCAGAATGGGGCGCCAATTGGCTTGTTTCCTTCAATCCTTCAAAAACTCAGAGTATTCTGCACTCACGACTTAAAGGAGATGATGATCATAGCATTAAGATGTCAGATAATAGGATCAGAGAACAAGATTCCATCTCCTTCCTTGGATTGGCGGTTACGAAAGACTTGTCATGGAAACCGTACATCCAATCCATTAGCAAGCAGGCAGCTCAACGCATTGGTAGTCTCTATCGTGCCAGCAGCTATCTTCCACCACAGACTGTCTGCTATCTTTACAAGTCCACTATTCGTCCTCTGATGGAGTATTGTTGTCATCTGTGGGCAGGCGCCCCACAAACGCATCTTAACCTCCTTGAACGGGTTGAGAAACGTGTCAAGAATCTCATGGGTGAAAAACTTGCTAGCAAGTTGCAGCCGCTCTCCGTCAGACGGGATGTTGCTTCACTCAGTCTCTTCTACAGGTACTATTTCGGTAGAAGCAGCTCTGCAGTAAATGAGTGCGTACCCAAACCTAAGATCTTCTCCAGAAGCACACGCAGAGCTAATGCACTCACATGCTATAATGTGAGCTTAGAACGCGCACGTACTGTGAGTCGCTCGAAAAGCTTTTTTGTTCGCACGGCACAGCTTTGGAATCAGCTTCCCCAGACCACTTTCCCTGACCAATACAATCTTGATACTTTCAAGAGGCGTGCGAATAGGTTTCTGATGGGGGCAGCTTAATCAGATTAGAAGATCTGTTTTTTTTCTTTTATTTATTTAAAGTAATACAATTTATTAGTTTTTCATTGAGTAACCCCTAGCTTCGTTCATGGCTCATAGCTGTGCTAGGGGTGAAAATTCAGTAAAAAAAAAACAATAGAAAAGGGAGGTCAAAAGGCGCCTTTATTGAGAGCGTCTCAGTCTTTTTTTATTGTTTACATATAAGTCAGCATGATATCAGCATAAAGTGTTGACAGACGGAAAAAATAATAATGAAAATTCTTGAAATCCACAGGTCTATGACATTTGGGGAAATATTATTACACGATGCGGCTCTTGTGCAGTCCTCCCCCCCCCCCCATTTTTCTCTGGTCAAAAGATGCAGCACCATTGGATGTCCGTTTCAGCATCACCGGTTTGAGTGAAGCATTCCGTGCTGTTGTAAAAATCTACGTGGGTAATTGCGATGTCAAGGTCGCAAACTTCGTCAGCAAGTCAACATTGTAATTTGCCTTCGGGTTTTTCGCATTGAAATATACCCTTTGAATTTTGAAGTCAAAGGAAATTCATTGTGAATGAGATACCTTTAAAATAATAGGGCGCTACTAGAAGTGGCTGAGTCGCTTATTGCTATAGCCATGTGAGGACTTGTAGTCAGGTCATTCGTGTGAGTGTGAAGAGTTATCCCTCCAATCAAAATTGATCAAATTGAATAATCGATTGTTTTGAAAAATGTAGGTGGGGGACTGCACAAGAGCCTATACAATACAATCTAAGGAAATTGGCATTGTCACAGATGCCAGTAGCCATACCGATAGATGATAGCCTACATAGTAACCGTATTAGATTTAAGACATTGCGCAAGAAATGTAGCTATATTATCTTTGTTGACTGAACTGGAAATGTGTACATAAATGACTGGCGACTTGTCTCTAGGAATCTACAATCATCTAGTTAGCATGCATATAACAAGTCTTCAAATTAATGGATTTTGGAGAATACGTTGTCAATATGGAAATTAGTCTTACGAAACATATGCAATAAAAAAATATTACACATGTGTGTAAATATATAATAAATATAATACAAAAGAAGGCGGCAACTGCAAAGAAAGATATCGTGGAGGACAGATCATTGGTATACTTAAAAGACATATATCTTTAGATTTCAAATGATTTAATTTTTTTATGATGCCAATTAATAACTTTCAAAATTCTAGATTTATATCAAAGCTCAAACTATCGGAGCCGGAGCCTTTGTGATAAATCGGCTCCGGCTCCGACCAAAACCATCGGCTCCTTAAGGCTCCGGCTCGGCTCCGGCTCCACAGCCCTGCATGAAAATACATGTATCTATCAAACACCCGGATCTCTGACAAGACTAAGTGATAAATTCCTATCATCAAGTCAAAAACTCAAATTTAATTGATGATTTAAAAATGTCTCATGGCATTTTCAATTCCAAGTGAGATTCTAAGCTGGCGGTAAGTTCCAAATTGAGAAGGCTTTCTTGGGGACTGCAGATGAGAAAATGACAATGGCTGAATTTAGAATAATGGATAGTTCGTCCAACTTTTGGAAGTCGCATGCATGACACTGCAGCTTTCAATCAGCTCAATAATATACCTACGTGATTGCTAAACAAAATACTGAATTTCAAAGTGGAACTTATACAGATGTGAGTCAAAATGGACAATTTACCGGTAAATGACTATCGATGTTGAGAATATATAGAATATTTCAAACCATTAAAAAGCACGCTATAAATTGATAATAATAGCTTAAAGAAGACATCAAAAAACCTGTTGAAAGCATGGTAAAACCCTTCAAAAGTATGTTTAAAACTTGACAAACTGTTATTTACTGGCAGTTGAATGCATGTTTTCGACATACTGTTTCTGACATACAGTTTTAGCTCCAACCCCAATTCGAAATGATTGAATTTCGATCATCAGAGCGCAATATTAAGCTTCCAATATTTTCCGCCAAAATCATCTCCGAGCATTCTCATGTCTGGTTAAATTGAGAATCAAGACTGTATTAACTGAAAGAAATTCAATGCTGCATTTCCAGGACACAAAGAATTGGTGACACGACTTTGTTTATGTTACATGAAATTTCATGTCGTCATCGTCAGATATACATGTATTTCAGACCACCGTTGTTTCTCATACAGCTGGAATAATGCAGATCAGTAATACTTGATAATTTGCAGCATTCGGAACACCAAAAATATCGGAGACAAGTAATACTGGTAGAGAGTAATTAAGTAGACAGATATTAATGACTAAAGATGATAGAAGTTCGAAAACAGAAGATCACACTCCTTCAAAAAGAGCCAAGTGATTACTTACCTTGGAGATTTCTTCGCACGATTTGAAGAACTGGTTAAAGATATTAGTGATGTAGTCGCTATGGACCACGAAGCGCAATGCTTTAAATCGGACGAAGCATTCTTTCGACTCTACTTAGGACAGCATAGTATTGACTTAATCTTGTTTTTCTCTCTAGCTTCCTACCCGTGATGCGTCCGTTGAAGCCCATTTTGCTCACTTTTATCCAATCAATCCTTACCAGACCGGCGAAATCAACTATCATATCCACCACTCTCTCATATATATAGAAAAAAATAAAGTCTTACCGTCACTACTCTCCGTACTGGGGGGCTTGGACGGTGCTGACATAGTCAGACTTTTCTGGAGCGTTGTGGTACTTTTGGTCCGGATGTCCTTCCTGATAATGTTAAATGACACTTTCGGGGCTCGACGTCTTGACCAAAAGATCGCTAGGCCAAGCATTTAACCACCGCCACGGAGATCACAACGATGGAGAACTATTTCGTTTGTTGCTATCTCATGATCCATTTGCATTTAAGTAGTAATATTTGCAATGTCACAGATCAGACTAAATCATGCAGTTGGGACTTGAAAGGCAGCGTAACTATCGCTATGTAGCGAGTTCGAGGCCTTGCGATAGCATAATTCGGAAGCTGCTTAGCATAGGAAATCTGCAAAATTGTTGGATTTTCTCGATACTAGATCACATGTTACAATTTTCAGGAAATGCACGATTTCGGGTAATTTGCCCGATTATTGTACGCATTTATTGCCATCCTCACTGCTGCATCAGCATAATCGACATCATAAAAACTGGTTTCATTCAGCAGAACAGAAAAGCGAAATCTGTAAGATCAAATATATTTATTGACTACGGGAAAGCATGATGATATATGATTCAAATGACCATCATTCCATTGACAATTTCAATTATAATTTGTAGAAATCATCGCACTGCAAAAAAGTTGACTTGCGATGACTGGGGCAGGTATCAGGTAAATCAGACTAATGATTGTGCATTCATGGAAGTACATATAAGCAATAAGTAAGTCGTTGATGTAAATAGTAAACTTTAATAAGCAAGTCACAAAAAGACGGAGAAACCGCAATAGAATTGCTAACAAACTATGTTTGAAGATTTGCGTCATGTCGATTCGAGAATCAATCGACTCAACTCGAGTCGAGTCAGTCTAGTGCTCGAGAGCGAAATTCGAATCGACATTTTCGAGTACTCTCAGGGCCCAAATTGGTGGCATCTATTGTATCAGCAGGTATCTTCCATTGGAATCTGTCTACTACGTCATCAAATCGACCAAAGCGTGCACAAGACCAGCCGGCGCACCACAAGAATATCTAACATTCTCGAACACGTTGCGGAACGTGTGAAAATTCATTTGGGGAAAACTCTCTGACCATTTGCTAGCACTCCGTCAGACGGGATGTGCCTTCAGATACTATTTCATTAGAAGCTAGGCTATGCAGTAAACGCTAATTATTTGTTGAATGACCTCTAGCTTCAATCATTAGTCCATAGTGCTAGTGCAGAAGCAGAAGCTCTGTTAAAATGACATACTATCAAACTTTTGGCTTTGAAAGAATTCTCCATCTTACTAGTTTTTCACTGTATCATACTATATGCATCATATACCCTTCATTCTATAATTTTCTTAAGGATACATCTACGGTCCCAAATGAAGAATCCATCATCCCAGATATAGTATGAATTGCAGACTATACTAAGCTTATGCAAGCACATAAATTGGAAATGCAAAATTATTTAATGACATGAAGTCAGTTACAGCTCCACTCCAGACATTTTAGCAATAAGAAGAAAGTAAAGACGATCATAATATAGTTTCCTAGACCAGTGTAGTATATAGGCTGTTGTTACTGTTGCAATGTTCGATCAATTACAGCATAATACATACTGTGCATTAACAACATCAAAGAATTTTTTGGTTCATTGCAATGAAAGTACAAACCATCTATCTGCGTCAATTTCATCGCTGTTGTTAACTTCGCATGAAATTTATGCGCTGGGTTACTTATGTCTTCCTGAATGTCGATACTTGTCGTAGCGACCACAATTAGTCAATTCCGGGCAGCACTCATCAATTTCGATGTAATGCTTCTATTCAATTCAATGTGATGTTGCAATTTATTAGGAGTAGGCATCTCAGATAAAATGTTACGGCTAGAAGAATTTACGGTCCCAAAAAGGAGCTGTAAATCCCCTTAAAAACACTGGCCTGTATTCCCTTACTCATTGTTACTCATTGCAACAGTTACTTATTCTTTACTCAGTTCATGTACTTTCCTATCTTATGATGTCGGTTTTATGTTATACAGTATCTTTCCTATCTATTTTATTCTTTTTTGTTAAATAATTTGTTTGTTTCATCTTGAATCTTTTCTTGTTAGAGAACCTTTAAAATACAATTTTTCGAAAGGAGCACGGCCCCTGCCGGATCACAGTGAAGTTAAGTGATGAATTGGATTGATGATAGTGGGTCGTTATGGCATGAGTATCAGACGATTGTCTGTCAACAGCCAGAAAGGTTCTCGAGATGTATTCATTATGCTATCTCATTTCCAAACAAGAATGTAGAAATTCTCTAGGGCATCAAAGCAACATTTTTGAAAATATCATATTACTTTGCATCAGGTGCCCGTTAAGCACCACGTCCACACATCAGATAGCATGCCAATAAATTCTGAAGTCAAATAAGATTTATTTTTCGATTTTATTCATGATGCTGACTGCCACATTTCAGTGGAAATAATATGTCAAGCAACATTTATGGTGCATTCATGCTTAGTCGTTGTTGATCATCATAATCAAGCTTCGTGTAGGCATATGCTTTCTTAATATTAAAATGTCAGGAATATGGTAACGGATTTAACGCAAGAGTATTCCGAAAATCGGGGAAACTCTCTGGGTTTTTCTGTAACCAAGAGTCTGCAATTGAATCACAGTTTTTTCTGCAACCAAGAGAATTGAATTACATGTACATTAATTACCAACTGCCTGAAACGTTATCTAAAAGCTGGGATCTTAATTTTAGAATACTTGCTTCCATAAATTCATGTACATGTTTTATTATCTCAATGCTCTTGTCAGTTTGTGGTGTGAAGGTATGGTATAACATTTATCTATTTGTCTATTGTCCAAAGTACCATACAACGTAGAAATTAAAAAATGCCGATTTAGTGAATTTAATTTTATTTAGGATACATGAATCCGTGACCATTTGTACGGAGGCAGGTGCTATGTGCACGTGGAACAAGAACTAATTTTTGTCGATTTAATGAATTTAATTCAGTGAAATTTTAATAAATTAATTTTATTAATTTTTTTGATAATAAATTACAATTTTATTATTTTTTTAATTTTGTGAAAAATACATCGATTTCTTGATCCATGCTCCCATCATAATTGTTTAGTTCATGTTCAAGTCAGTGATCTTTAATTGCAGGTCGAAGAAAACACGAGTCGGCTTCGCACAGAAAGGCAGCGACAGTTACAAGCTTTAAATGAACAACTAGCCGGGGAAAGTCAAGCCTTCGCTGCGGAAACGACTCGACTTGGCTTAGACAGTTTGCAACTGGCGACACCAATTCCTGCTGGTGTTAGTATTCGATCGGGGATGGAGTCCAGTATGCATCCTAGGCCAGTGAGCATGTTATCTGGTTCGTCATCATCTCCTCTTGCTTCTATGTCCGGTGGGGCTTCCAGCTCTGGATCAACGCCAGGCACGCCTGGTAATGGTGGAAATCGATGGCGAGACAGTCGTGCTGATTTGCAGCCTAGTTGACGATTGAACATCAGATTTATCTTCCCCATCCCTAAATGCGTGCACGTCCAGTCGACCGCCAATGAGTACACAGTGAATCGTGAGATATCAATAAATTGATTGAATTGAACACTGAAAACGACATTTGTTATGTGGGAATAGTCGTTTTGTGCATGCCACTGCTCTCTTGTGCTCTGTTACCTCTTTGAATGACATGTGACAACAGATGGAGCTGTGGCTGAATAGCTGTGGTCGATTGAGCAAAATTATTACGTGACGACCTGTTGCTTCTTAAGACATCGTCGAGAATCTATGATGAACTTACGCCACTGTGCTACGCAGTCTGACCTAATTCTTTTGAGTCACTTTGATGCACGTCTAATGACACTAATTTGTTCCTAAGATAAGTGAGCGTAGGACGCAATTTTAGGCAACACAGCATGGAACATGTTTTATCCTCAGAATCATAAACTCATGAACTTCTTCATTATCATTATTCATATGAGACAAGTGTTTGCATACACGCCCAACTTCCAAACCTAGAATGAATGGGAACATCGGCAGACTGGTCATTGTCTACCAGAACTTAGGATCAACAGGGCGCTTACGAGAACTCATCCGAGTTATAGCTGACGGACTCCTACCACAATTTCCCATGAACTTAACCGTCACAATTGAGAACCGAGATAATGGTGCTGCTCTTCTGCTTTCCCGTGCATGCATCACGTTGTGGTAGAGCGTGTACAGTTTATATTGAATGGCGTTCCACAAATATATGAATAAAAATCTAATCAGTGGTTTTTGCCTTGTCCTTTCCTCGCAAACACGTGACAGCATCTCAAAGATTAGGACATGACTGAGAGTTCATAATATCTTCTGCTTGTATTACCGGAACAACAATTTATTTCAATTTTTAATGATGTAGATATACTGCATGCTTCATTTGCAACAAATAATCAAAGACAATAGATAATTTGACATATCTACCTACTATATTTGTGTTGAATCCCTTCTACGTTACCGTACAGCAGATAGAACAACCATCTAGTAGCAGAGATGATTCATATTGAACAACATTTGCATGGCATATCATGGACACGGTTAGCAAGTGATTAGAAATCAAAAGTACATGACGCACTGGTGATGAATGTACATGGACATAGTATGTAGAAGTATAAGAGTGTCAAATGAATAAAGAATGAATGACGGTGTCATGAACAATAGACATCGATTCCACACCTTCCCTACACTTTAAAAAAATACATGAAGTAACGTTAGATAAGAAAAAATAACAATGGAAAAGACGTTCACCGTAAAATTCGGGGCTGTCTAGAACGGGTAGGATATCTAAGCGACCTAGGAGGAGAAGGCCTAGTAGAAGTATCAGAATTGTCATGAAGAATAACATCATCATACGCTCTATCAACATCATCACATGTACGACTGGACCATCTCCCCGAGGTGGTTTTAGGTTCCGTTGGTTGTATCGAACAACTCGACCATCTAAATCGATCAAATACGTGTATTTCCCGATCTTCCGTTTTATCAATCCCTTCACGTTATAAGGTTGACCATCGCCCATCCGTATCAATACATTCTCACCGGGCTGATAATTTCTATCTGACGAGGACCACTTTTTCGAATACTCGGAGGCTGCTGATCTTTTCCGCATCACCGGCGATTTCGTTTGCTCATTCATTCGGCTCAGCTTTGTTGACATAGGCGATAATAGGGCGTTTCACCAGTAATATCATTTGAAGAGCTCCTGATATCGTAGAGTATCTGATCAATAGATGATTCCAGGGAAACATGTGCATTCGTTCGTATTCGCTTTAAACGATTCTTCAGTGTTCCATGCATCCTTTCGATCGTTGAGTTCCCACGAGGATAATATAGGGAAGAAAATATGTGTTTAATACCACATGCATTTAGAAAATTTGATAATTCAACTGACCTGAATACAGTACCATTATCAGAAATAATTACCTTTGGCAGACCGAATCTTGCAAAAACAGATCTTAAATTCTGAATAATTTCTGATGTTGATGCATGACGAAGAATAAATATTTCAGGGAATTGTGAATAAAGATCTATCACTGTGAGAAGAACCTTGTTGTCCAACACATTGCCAGGACCGGTTAAATCGATTGAAACCTTATCCCAAGCCTTTTCAACTCTTTCAGCAACTTCGGTTAGAGGTGCAGCATCACAACGAGGTTGGATAGTACAAGCAGTACATTTCCTTACATAATTTTCTATGTCAGAATTCATTCCCAACCAATAAGCATGGCAACGTACGTATACTAGACTTCATTTTTGTAACGCCAACATGTCCTTCATGTCCAATCCCAAGGACGTTCTGTTTCAATTTTTCAGGTATCAATAAGCTGTCACCCCTACAGATGATAAATTTGTCACGACAGACTTTCAAACTCAATTCAAATCGCATCAGGTAAAAGGGACGTACAGATTTTGAATGTTGTTTGGTCCAACCATTCTGAATATGGTCTGCAACTTCACATAGTAATTCATCTTGTTCAGTAGCATCAGCAATCATCTTAAGGTTAACAGGATGACTTGTCATAATAAAGCATAGCGTATGGTCAGCAATTTCATCTTCACAAGGAGTTCATTCAATAGAATTTCTGGACAAGCAGTCAGCAAGTACATTATTTTTACCTTTGATGTGTGAGATTCTAGACGAGAAGTGTTGAATTGTAATTATCCATCTTTGAATTCTGTTGGATAGTGCATCAATAGGTTTCTGAAATAATTGAACGATTGGTAGATGGTCCGTTTGAAGCTCGAAGTTGAGTCCAATAAGGAGTTTGCTAATCGTTTAACGCCAAAACAATACCCAAAAACTCACGTTCTATTTGTGAATATTTTTGTTCGGTGGCCGTAAGAGTTCTAGATGCAAACAAAACTATCCTTCCTTCCTGGATAAGAACACAGCCAAGGCCAGATTGGCTTGCGTCGGTTTGTACTACGACTTTCTTTGATGGGTCAAAGTATGCCCTGCATCGGTCGGAGAACAACTCGGCTCGAGGATCCTCAAATGCGCAAACAGAATAATCATTCCAATCCAAGCTTGCTGACTCCGTTTTAAATGAGTCCCATAGCGGTTTGGCAAGACTGCTAAAATGAGGAATTGTTTTGTTACCCGTATCCTGCCAATCCAAGAAATGATCGCAAAGTGTCTTTCATTTGAGGCAATGACAGTTCACGAACAGCTGCAAGTTTGCTAGGATCCGAAGAGATACCTTTACAAGACCAGACATGGCTCAAGAATTCAACTTTTTCGGTTGCGATGGAACATTTGTCTCTATTTAGGCTCACTCCAGCATCCGAGAGACGTTGACAAACTTGTCGAAGCGTTTTATCATGATTCGCTTTATCACTAGTGACGATGACTATCATCTACATAGACTAGGACGTTATCGATACCATTCAAGATCTCTTGCAGTACTCGAGTAAATACTTCTGGTGCGGATGCTATACCGAAAGGAAGTCTTTGATAACAGTATCTCCCAAAAGGTGACGAGAATGTAAGAATTTCCTGGCTGTCTGTATGCACCGGTACTTACCAAAATGAATTTTTGCAATCCAAGCGATATATTCTTGGGTTTCTTACCCTTGCCGCAAGTTCATCAAACGTTGGTATTTGATATATCTCTCGCTTCAAAGATTTGTTTAATCGGCGAAAGTCACAGCAAATCCTCAAATCTCCAGAAGATTTAAGTGCAATTACCATAGGTGCACAATGTTCTGTTGGCTCGTTTATCTTCCTTATCACGCCTTTTTCTTCCATATCATCTAACACTGTCTTGACCTTAGGCAATAACGCTGGAGGAACTCTTCTAACAGGGGCACTGAATGGTACGCAGTCATCTTTTAATGCTACACGGTATTTGTAACCAGTATTTATACATGCATCATTCATACCAACAAATAAAGAAGGAAATTCAGTTTCAATGTCATTAAGAGTAATGCTATCAGTATCACTAGTACAGGATGCAAGTTCAGAAATGAGATCTAGCTCACGTAGTAATGTCAATGAAAATAAGGATTGCATTTTAGGTATATCAACTACAAAAAAGTAGCAAAACTTTCACGAGAATTACAGGTAACTTTACATCTGACACTACCTAAAACTGGTACATCAAAATTACCCCAACTTTTTATGCATACATCAGTAGGAGTTAAAGCTTTATCCGGAATTAGATATCGTGGGATAACGTTAACTTCAGCGCCACTATCCAAAATTACAGTAAAATGTTTATCGTCAATTTGCACATCTTTAGAGGCATCAGATTTACCGAATGGAAAAATATTAAACTCAATGAGAATCGGTCTTACTGTCATCCGATTTCTGCAATCCTCGAACTTGAGCCTGTTTCGTACTTGTGGATTTGTTCTTCAATCGGCACATCTTTTGAAAATGTCCAGATTTCGAGCAGAATCTGCAAATAGCTTTCAGAGCTGGACACTTTGGGATTGGCACGATGTGTTGAGGAGCCACAGCGACAGCATTGACCAACTGATTGATCAGGTTGTGGTTAATTTGACCTGTAAGAGGATTTTCTGTAATTTGCAGCAGGTGTAGAAGATTGCAAATGTGGAGTTAGATTGTATCCTACAGCAGCAACAGTCCTCCCTCGCTCCGATTTCGCACGTTCGTAGGATTCCACTTTTGCCAGTGTTAATTCAAATGTAAGCGACTTGGCATCTTCCGCTAGCAGTCTCTCTCCCAAGCGATCATCCACGACTCCAATGACGAATATATCACGTATAGCAGCAGCTGATCCAGGTCACATTCTGCGACCAGACGCCGTAATCTGCAGGTGAAGTCCGACACAGAATCATCAGTTCCTTGCTTGGCTTCATAGAATAGTTTACGTTTCAGTAGAATCGTTGTACGCCCTGTGAAATGCTCGTTGAATCGATCCATGGCTTCTTGGTATTTGGCTTTTGGAGATGGCAACCCATCGTATGTCAATAAACCATCTCTTCCGATGCAGTTTAAAAGTAAGGGAAGCTTTTGGTCGTCATCTGCTTTGACTATTGCCAAGTAATTTGTAAATTGTCTTGAAAAGTAGATCCAATCGGATTCCTTTGGATTACACGACAATGTAGGTGGAGGAGTAAATTTGTCCATATTTTCCTCGTCGTCAAATGTTGAATCCCTTCTACGTTACCGTACAGCAGATAGAACAACCATCTAGTAGCAGAGATGATTCTATGTTGAACAACATTTGCATGGCATATCATGGACACGGTTAGCAATTGCTAACCGTGTCCATGATATGCCATGCAAATGTTGTGAATAGAAATCAAAAGTACATGACGCACTGGTAATGAATGTACATGGACATAGTATGTAGAAGTAGAGTGTCAAATGAATAAAGAATGAATGACGGTGTCATGAACAATAGACATCGATTCCACAATTTGCTATCTACTATATGCAGTGCTCCTGCGCACAACTTTTCTAATTTTCGGCCATGCAAGTTTCATCTTGAAACTTCAAATTTATTATTGATTTAAACATTGACATGTATAGACACGTACATATATATGCAAAGTTTGAACTTATATTTTCGAGGAACTTTTACCCATACCCTAATGTATTGTAATGAGTGACTTTGAAAGTCTAAAAATGCTCTAATCAAAGCACTCAATACTGAGAGATAATAGCAATCACGTGTATCATTTTCCTGTCTTTGAAAAAATTAACGGATCTTGCAAAGCAAGATTATTAACAAAATCCTCTAAATGTATCAGAATAGAAACACGACACGTATTCCGTTTTGGTTAGTCTTGAATTGTGGCGTTTAGTCGAATCAGGATCTTCTTGTGATATAACAACAGATTTTGCGTGATCTCACGACTATTCTGGCTGATTGGATGTGCTTCCTTTTTTAAATCCTTGTTTCTTAATTCTTCTATATCCTCGTCCGCTTGCTTCGCCTGTCGTCGTGCAATGTTTGCAAATGTTTCTTCTCCAACTTCTGTCGGATTTGCTCATCAGCCGCAGTAGCTGATGCTGACAATTTTTGAATTTCAGAGTTCAGCGATTTGGCAGCTTCAACTTCTTATGAAAGTCCCATTTGTTTTATCACTTGATCGTCATTTTTCATTTGTTGTAAGCGCTTTTCCTTTTCAGCGCGAGCAGCGGCTGCTAATTTGATAAGTTTGGGGTCAGCGCATGGTTCGAGTGTCCTAATCCTTGGCCAACAAACAGAATTTAGACAATCAATGCTTTTACTATTTGAGGGATGATGGAAGAACGTTTATAATGGATATTATCCTTCAAATTTCTGAAGATGCGTTCAACGTCCGCGTTTGCATGCGGCATGCAAAGCAGAGCTTCATGTCAAAATGACAATTTTGTGGTATCTATACCAGTATCACGGATTCGTTTCCAATAATCGGATACTGTCGATTATGTTATAGAATCTGATGTTTGAAAATGACAAATCTCCGATTCCAATGAAGAAGTGTCCTCTTTCTGGATAATAGAAGGTACATTTTCGGACAAAGCGATGGCCCACAATTCCAATTTCCGATGCTTTTGAAAAGAAGGCGACATGAATCTGCACGAGCACAGAAATTTATTTCAAAAAGGAAGACGATTGTAGTTTCAGAACTGCTGCTTCCACGATTGATTTCATGGAAGCAACGGCAGCCGCTTGATCCTTAAGTTCTAAGGAGCTGGCGATTAATGTGATTCGTTTGGCTGACGATGCGATCGAAAAATTGCAATGATTTAACTACAGTTTTTTATCAGTTATAAGCTTAGGTAAAAATTGTATGAAATAAAATAAAATAAAATTCATCAGTTGATGAAAATGAATTGCTTTTTGATCATTAGCGAGTACAAAATTAATCTTTCTATCACTGTAATGCAGATCTCATAAGTAGTTCATGGCTACAAGCCACTGAATAAGGACCTGATTAACTGTGCTTGTTTCAAAAAATAGCTAAGCAGCTAAATGTGCGATTTAATGTGTAGGCCTACTTAAGTTTAATCAAAGAACTTTTATGGCTCTGATTACTTTCAAAACAAGTACCGGTAATGTCATCAAATTTTTAATAGGCCTTCAACTAATTCAGTACTCTTGAAAGATTTTATTTGACCGTCGATTAGTATTTCGGTGCACTTTGTTAAGAAACACATGTGTGTATATCGCCGTTAAACACATGTATCCAGGTATTCAATGGCTGGGCCTTTTTTGTGCATATCCCGGTGAAAAAAACTGTCGGGATCTGTCGGTAAATTGTCGGGCTTAAAATTTTCATGATTTACTGTATGGCTTCGAACTCATGACTTAGCTTAGTCACTGACTTTCATTCGAAATTCCAACGAAAACTCTGATGCACTTTAATCTAATAGAAATAGTGGGCTTAAAAACAGCCATATTAATAACTGTTGAAATCGAAGAAATTCTGCTCATTGAACTTAGTGGTAAGTAGTCACAAAATGGCATTGCCGGGCTACTTAAGAGTCACCTAATAATTGGCTATTTCACTCAAATTTAAGGGCGATTCCCGGGACGCAACAAAATTCCCGCACTCGGCCGCCACCCTGGGTACAGTTAGGCCTATCTTACTAGAGTAAGAACTGTTACTTAGGTCTACTCATATGGCAGGCATCTGAGATGTCTTAATGCAGTGAAATAGCAATTGAAAAGATAATCAGTTCTAAATAATCTGGGAGTACATCATGCAAATATATTACCAACTGGCAATTTTAGTAGGCCATCTCACCCGTTCAAACATGGACGAATGACAGGGTGGCTTCACTTATTTCCGTCCAAGATTGCATCAAATTAGTAAAAATTTACCTTTTAATTGTTAATAAACAAGCAGCTTCATGCACTTATCGCCACAACTACCGTAGAGATGGTGTCTAGAATTACTGTTAAGTGATTTTCGACTGATTTTCATCGGCTATCGTAACTTTCGAGAATTTGCCACCGAAAAATATATAGGTGAGTGAAATTTTTCGGTGAATCCTAGAATTCGGTGAGTGCCCAACTCCTTGATTATCTGCGGGTACAAGAAGTTTTGGCATCGAGGTGTTTGCCTGAATGGCAGATCCAAAAACCTGAAATTGAATTTCTCAGTTGACTAGTGAAATGCATTCGAGAGGAGCGAAGGTGATACGTCGGAGGATGTACACAGTCAACACGAAATTGTACAAGAAACTAACAGTAAGAGAGATGAGAAGAATACCGGAATCCTGACTTGTAGAAAATCGTGCTCAGTAGATCTATGTTCTTTACATTTGACAAATTTCTGAAGAATTTGGGATGAAATTGAAATGATCAAAAAAAAGAACAATTGCAGTATTTTACAAATGAGTAAATGCTCGATAGGATTTCAAGAGCCAACTGTGTGCTTAGAAATAGCATAGAACATGTAAACTGAAGATGCAAATCATGTCTGTTAGGCGGTTGACTAGGCTATATAGACGTCTAAAGTCCGCATCATTAATTGACAAGATTCACTTTTCGGAAGACAAGTGGGCTATATCATGAAGAACTATCACCATCTAGATCCGTAAAATGCTCAACTTGTATGTAGCCTGTCGATGTACATGTCGTCTATACTTCCTCTCAAGTATTTACTTGAATGATTATTTGTTGAAATAGAAAATAATTACTAAAACATTAAACACAGAAATTAAGGCCCACATATAATTTGAATCACGCCAAGAAAGCACCATTGAAAAGACAAGAAATGAAAGGCAGTGATGGCTGCTACAACGGCTGAGTCGGTCCAATTTCGTTCTCGTGAATATCACAGCGACTGAGAAGGTGGTATTGATCGTATCACAAGAGAAAAGTAAAAAACATCTACACCAAATTGTGCACAAAAATATCAACCACAGAATAAGATTCTAGAAAATAATAAGAATTGATCACAAACAGGGTCTCTTTTAGTGTTTTGGAGTAGTTCAAAACTATAGGAAATATGCTTCCCACGAATGGGGTCACAAAATTCCTCTAAGGCTGAAGGCGAGACAAGATAGAATCAGGACACATCACTGTACATATTTCTTGCTACATTAAGTCACTTGGAGTCTTTAACAGCTGGGAAACACGAGGTGGAACAACAGACATGGTGTAGTGTTGTAAAAGCTCAGCCGGTGCAATAGCCAAAACCGAAGTTGTATCGGCCCAGCCGGTGTAATAGCCGCTGCCTTAAACTGACTACATCATCTAATCACCAACCTTTACTTAAATTTTCAGCAATAACCCTATGACATTATACCCATTGTAGCAAAGCACGTGGCTTTATTAAACAACTAAATCATAACTCCTAGAAAACCTTGTGTCAAAAATAATTCTCCCACGAAATTAACACAAGTAAAAACCGCCACAAACGTTACAAATGATAACTAGGTTGATAATTCAAATGCCTGAAACAAAAAGAAATCGTGCCCTCGCAAAACACTGGAGATAACTGCAAAAATGCAATTAGACCCCTGTTTTCACTCAAAACTTGTTAACGATTTTTATAGTTCTGACGAACGACAACTAATCATTTATGTGCCACATTATTTCTCGCGTTATTTGTGAAAAGAAAAACCGCGAGATCGTGATTCGCGTGAAACCAATTCACAGCAGTTTGCAAAAAAGCAGTATTGTCCCTATGCTCGTAATGCTTTTTTGCCAGTCTAATTAGGCAACGAGAGAGGTGCCACGATAATTGAATTATGTCCAATCTAGCTCCATATAAACAAGTAGTGTTAAATATCTTTGGGGTGATCTGACAGGACTTCTGACCGGCGTGGTGGGATCGGATTCTTGAAGGTCACCAACACTTGATGTCGACGGCACGGTCGATGGATCAGGTTCCTGAAGGTCACTCACACTCAATGTCGACGGTGCGATGTCTGCTTCTTGTTCGGATTCATGCGGCAGTTGAGAGACTGAATCTGAGGGCCTGTACATATGACACATCACTTGGGGCGAAAGCTCTTTCTGGTATAACGCTGTTGTTGAACGGGAAGATTCCTGCAACCCTGAATCCGCTGATTACGTTCTTTGGGGTCAGCGATTTCTGCCACACTGGATTGAACAATTTTCCAAATCGTTCTTTCGAAATTCTCTCACCAGGTTGATTCTTTAGGAAAACCATTACCTCCTGGTCCCAATACTGTTCGAACGCTCGGAACACACTTCTGTCCATTGGTTGAAGTTGTGTGTAGTATTGCTGGGCAAGCAAAATAGCTTGATGTCATGGGCATTAGCCTCTTGCACGATGTCTAGATCCAGGTGAGATGATGCGCCGTCAAATATGAGAAGACATATTCCCTCTGTTTTGTACTTGGCAAAGTGCTTTAAACACAGAATGAAGGTACTGGTTGTCATACAATTCCTTTGGGCGTCATCTGAAATTCGGCGTGTGGCGGTAAGTCATCTCCATACTCGGGCTTTCTGCGAATTCACTTGAACAGAATCATAGGGGGAATTGAGTCACCGATGGCGTTAGCACACGCCACAACAGTCACATTTTCAGCATTCTCAGAAGCGACAACATGTACTTGCTTCTGACCTCTTTCAGCAATCACGCTTTGTTGGTGATGAAGAGTAAGACGGCAGACCTTTTCGTCCATATTGTAGATTCTGTCAGGACGGTTCATCAAGTCAGAATCGGTGAGACACGTCTCCACTTTCGAGTAGTAGTCACTAACAATGACAGAGTTCAACTTTTGAGCTCTCCCTGGGTTCATGTTCTGTGATTTTCTAATCGATATCTCAGGATGTCGTCGCATAAATCGTCTGAACCAGTCCCTCCCGGCAGTCTTCGACGATGAACTGAAGGGGTTGTTGATGCTGTTCTCCTCGCAGTATTTATGGACGTAAGACTTCAACATTTTCGAAGTTATAGGCAAACCGACGTCAGCCAGTCTTATGAGTCGAGATACAAGTTCCTTCTCTTCTTCGACGTTCAGTGTAGGTGACCGTCCAAGTTTGCGTTGTATTCGCCCAGATCAGGGATGGAACCGGTCGTAATTTTCCCGACCCGACCCGACCGACCGGTCGAAAATTTCGACCGGTACCCGACCGGTTGATTATACAAAATGCGATTATGCCAAATTACATGTAGGCCTATATAGTACCCAAAGAATGACGATACTAATATATCTGAGTAGCCTATGTGTACTAGCGAGATAGGTAATTAGCAAATTAATTTATTGTCTTCGACTGTACCAATATATCTACTAGAGTAGGTCTAATTAGCAAATCAAGAAGACATATAGCAGTAAAATTATATATAGCCTTCAGAACAATCATGAATTTAAGATAAGTATAAGCATAACTAATTTTGACTACAAGTAGGCACATGTGCGACGTGTAGGAAATGATATATGACTACATGTATATTATACGAGTCTTTATTATTACTAAGTATATTTAATCTTTAAATTAAATTTTACTTACTATCTCATTTTGAAACGTTTTCCGGAATCATAGAATGAAAACTGAAAATTTCTCAAATCGTTTAAAACAAATATGATTAACATGAAAAACTTGTCCTAGCTACCACAATCCATTTATGTCTCCTTCTTTTAATACAACAAGACTTTCGACAGTGGATGGGTCAAGTCTATTGCGACTCGCGGTCAATACAGAACCTCCAATGCTAAAGTGTCTTTCACTCTCTCCTGACGATGCCTGAATTACGAATATCTTCCGGGATATTTCACTCAACAGAGGGTAGGTCGATTGTTTCTTTTTCCAAAAATCTAATGGATTGGTTGAATATATTCCATGAAAATTTTCGTTCATATAGTTTTCAAATTCTTGCAACAATTCGAGTTTGTTTGAAGAATGCAAAGAAACAGGAGCAGCTGAATACGAAGATCGGAAATTCGAAAACGGATCAATTTTGGTAATTTTTGGTGGTACTTCGGTAGAGACCGCGTAGATTCACTTGCTGTAGGTTTGATTTTAATATATGAAGACAACGTCAATGTGATATGAATTTTCACATTCTCCATAAACTGATTACGAAATTGGCGATCTTCAATAAAAGATAGTTGTCAAAAAGTTGGATACATGACAGTTGCAACTTTATGTAGTTCAGTCGTAGACGACCAATACTTTTCATCCAATCCGCTCAGAAAGTATTCCTTTAGTACACGCTACGTGACAGTGTTGCGATTCTTGGCGTAGGGTAAAAAAAACGCGCAAGGTCGAAAAACACGCGCACATGTATTTCCTTACAAAGAAGCCAAAATGGCAACTATGATCGCTAATATTTGATGAAACGAATTTTTGCAAAGCTTAAATTTGCAGATCAGATAGTAAGAGCTTTGGTATTTTTCAGGACAAGTCAAATACACACGTGCCTTAAGTGGCAGATGCATACGAGCAGTGGGCCTATAGGCTATCCATTGAGTGAGATGTTAATGAACCTAAATGATCTTTGATAGGCTATACATGTGGCTTATCTAGAAACTGCATGTAATTTGAAATTTTGATATCTTGATTTTAATATTTTAGAACCAAAGTTTTCTATTATCAAAAATTAAAAATAGAAGTCGAAAACTTAAAAAAAACGCGCAAAATGGATAAAAATGGAAAAAAACACGCTTACACGCGCAAATTGTCAAAAAAACGCGCGCGCGTGTAAACACGCGCGAATCGCAACACTGCTACGTGACTCATGTACATTGGGAGTAGCGACTCCGAATTCTTTCATCAGATAATAACTTGGTATGACATTTTGAATCGATGGTTTGTCATACATTTCTAAATAATCAAATATAGAATTGAAATGTCGAAAAAAGTCAACCAATTATTTCAGAAGTTCCGGAGAAACGGGTAACAAACGGTATTCCATGTCTCGTGTATGAAGAATACGTCGAAGATCTTCATATGACACACTAAAAGAATGATACACATCGTAGAAGGACCGCCATGGAAGAGTAGGACTTGGTCTCTTCAGAGTTAAAGTAAGTTCATCAGAGGAGACAGTCAGTGACCGGCCGGTTGCCTGACCGGTCACATGACCGGCCGGTCAGAAAGTTTGACCGGTACCCGACCCGACCGGCGCCGGTCGACCGGTAACGGTTCCATCCCTGGCCCAGATTGTAGATGATTACGAAGAGTACGTCGAGGTATGTTGTAAAGCTTCGCTGCATTTCTTTGGGAAGCACCGTGATTCTTCACTGCTTGCACAGCGGCCTCTAACTTCTCCGAAGTCCATTTCGCCCGACGCCGTTGATCACTCATGTTGCATGCGAATAGAAGTCACCTGTGCGCTCTGCGTGTATTACACTATACACTGAGGTGTGCCATTGATTTCGCCCCGTGGACGCTAGGCTAGTAATGATCAGGAGACTTTTTGCTTCGATCATCGTCTGTCGTCCAATCAGCGTCGTTTGCTTGTGACAATAGTACTATGAAGGGGAATCACACGCTCACACAGTTATGCTGAGAGCACAATTTGACCATGAAGAAGTTATTGGTTCATGGTTTATGAGATACATAAGCAAAAGTAGCTAATTTGGCATGGGTTGCTAATAAGGCCCAGGCCTTATTAACATCACTTTGTGTGGGCCTTATTGGCGACACTAACATCTTTTTCTAATTAATTATTTTTCGCACTTTTGCGAACTCCAGAATAAAACTGCAACATATGGCCATATGGAGGATGCGCCAGAGATACTTTGTCAAGTAAAGAGTTTATTTGCACCACTAATTAGTGCTATGAAATCTTTGAACAAATGAAGAGTCAATATTAAATCAAGGAAGAAAATTGAAAGTACTTTTTTTTATGCTGTAGAATCGGATTCATTGAATGAAAATCGATGAAACTTCTGACACGTACTAAGAATTAACTATATTTTCATTTATTTTTTGTCGCATCTAAATCTATTCACTAGTTTCCGAGATCTAACAAGTGGGCCATATTAGCAGCTGGACCTTATTCACCTCACCCACCTTAGTAATTTTCCAACAACGTTTAGGAATCTCCTAAGAAATTATGAATCAGAAGAAATTTCTTCAAAAAACCAACTCTTTGATCGTACAGCTTATGCAATTGAACATCTCTGCAAGATAGATTTATAAAATAAAATAGGCTACAATACAAGTAAAAATTAAAAATATTGCCTACCTTTTGAAAAATGCTCATAATTTAGAAAGTCCTGCAAAACTTCTACAAGCATTAAAGTAAGGAAAAATTTTGAAATTGACTTGTGTAAATCCACCATTGACTGAACTCCTGGTCCGATTGGCTAAGTCCACAAAAATATTCTGTCAACGCGTCATATAAAGTCAAAATTCGCTTCATAACCGGCATAAGTTGAAAGTAGTATGGGTTCGATTTAAGAGACTAAGATGATATAGTTGAACTACAGATCAGTGTTGCGATTCTTGGCGTAGGGTAAAAAAACGCGCACATGTATTTCCTTACAAATAAGCCAAAATGGCAACTGATCGCTAATATTTGATGAAACGAATTTTTACAAATAAGCTTAAATTTGCAAATCAGATAGTAAGAGCTGTGGTATTTTTCAGGACAAGTCAAATACACACGTGCCTTAAGTAGTAGATGCATACGAGCAGTGGGCCTATAGGCTATCCATTGAGTGAGATGTTAATGAACCTAAATGATCTTTGATAGGCTATACATGTGGCTTATCTAGAAACTGCATGTAATTTGAAATTTTGATATCTTGATTTTAATATTTTAGAATTTTCTTTGACACTTTCTCTTTTATACTTCGCTGCATGACATATAGGGTAAGGTGGGGCAGGACGCCACCCTAGATGCCCGTTTTTGGATAAAACATGCATGATTCCCATGCATGATCATACATGATTCATGCATGATCATGTATGATTCATGCATGACCATGCATGTTTCATACATGATCATGCATGTCTCATGCATGATCATGCATGCATCATACATGGCCATGCATGATTTTCATGTATGTTTTATCCATGAGACATCCATGTTATATGTATGAGACATGCATGTTATATCTATGAGACAT
This sequence comes from Prostheceraeus crozeri, assembly GCA_907163375.1. Classification (NCBI taxonomy): domain Eukaryota; kingdom Metazoa; phylum Platyhelminthes; order Polycladida; family Euryleptidae; genus Prostheceraeus; species Prostheceraeus crozeri. The sequence continues at coordinate 24,355 of CAJQUW010006145.1, read as the reverse complement.
GCATGTTTTGTCAATGAAATATCAATGATTTAATCATGTGACATCTATAATTTTACCATCGAATAGATGAAATTAACCAGGGATGCTCATTGTACAATCTGTATTGTAAGTTTATAGCACATTTTTGTCGTGGAGTGATGAATTCTACATGTTGCATGAATACAACATTGTAAAATTTACGAACATGCAGAACTTACTTTACAAATTGAAATACATTCATTACATCCCTGGCAAATTCCAGTCACTCCAGCATAGATGTGGCGCAAAGGCCATACATTATCTTCGATATAAAATTGCACATGTCACAGAGACATTCAAATGCAAATTAAATAACCGTGTATAAAATCAACATCATGTTTATAGCAATGTATTGAAGACACAAGGAAAATTCATGCACAACGTGAATTAATGAAACGCAAATGAATCAGTCTCTAACACAGTTTTCAATCTCCGATTCAAAAAACATTTCTAATGAATTTATGGAATAAAAAATTAGAAAGAAGAGCTTTTACATGTCATTTGTAATTAGTAAAATAAGGTATTTTTCAAAAAAGACTCTGATCGAATAACAAATTATAATTCTAAAAGCTATCAGAGAAGTGTATTTTCTAGAAATGTTTTAAAACGATTAAAATGGCAGTGCAAGCGATTATTCGGAAGATGTTACTCTGAAATATTCTTTATATATTTTCTTGATGCAGCATTGTCGACCGGAAGGGTGCCATGACAGTTTATTGAGAAATTTAGTTGAAAGATATTTGAAATCATAATAAGAAACGATTGATCACTCATTCAGCTTATGGAGTTTTCTTCTGGAGCAAATATGTTATGGCACGGTACGCTTCTTCCCTTTGAGCTATACCGAATATAACGCTGTAGATTGAAGTGTATTCTTTTGTTCTTAATTCAAATTTCAAGCATGATTGATTTTCCGCACAATAGTAATCGTGTAAGAAAATATTTGTTAGACCTACATTTGGTAAAGTAATTATTCTTGCTAAAATTATCCTTTGTACGATAGCATTCATAGAGATTACAAAAACTGAGCCCTGCTCTCCCAAGTAAACAGCAGAAGGAATGGATATCCTTCAGAAATAAAATTTTCCATACGTATTTAGAAAATGCACAAAGTTTTACCACCGTATAGGATGACGTTCATATAGTAGCACACATCGAACGATCAGATACAAATAATTTTGATGAAAATCACTGTTATCAACATAAAGAAAATTTCTCTTTCCGGATTTGATCATTCTTCATTTGAAAATCCTTCCAACCAGAAAACATGCCCACAGTCCGAATGCGTATTTCACGTCATCTGAAACACTGTCATTTCGAGTCGAACACCGTCGCGACGTCATCATCACATTTTTAAGAATAGAGGTGATGTCACGAAAAATTTACAGTTCAACGGAGAAACAATGACTAGTACTATGAAGTTTGAAGCGATGATACGAGGTCACTGAAAAAAACATCTTCAGTTGGACCACAAGACGTTTGTCCGAATCTGATGATCGGTGGGACGTTGCGAATATATGAGAGATTTATGGGTAAATAATAATTCCAGTATTTCGCGGTTAATTAGCTCACAAGACAAGACGAAAAAACAGCCGAGCGTAGGTCAGGTATTGAGTCATTGATGCACAGATACGACGAGTTTGCGCAGCCTCAGCAATAAGCACCTGTAAAAAGAAGACAAATTTTGTGCTGATGTGCAGAGCAGCTAGAATTATCATACTTAACTAACCTTAATTAACATTCTATAGGTAGGCCAACTAAAGTTTAGAAGAGAAATCATTTATAGTAATTTTAGGTGTTGTAGTAAAGACTATTAAGAAAACTGCTTTTGACTCATTTCATCTCTGACAATGTGGCAAGCGATATTATTCTTAGGAATTTTGATAGCAAATGAAGATATTCAGGAGTGGTTGAATTGTGATCATTAACAATTTATGAATTATTTTTTAATCAATGTTTGTAGTATCTATTAATAATTTTATTTTGATATTCAAGTACCGGTAACTGTTTTTACAAAAATGCAATCTGCAAATAAAAACGGAGTATAGCCTATTGCCGACCGCCTGTCAATCGTTCGTGAGATGAAGATAGTCAGGAATTGAATTTTCTATAATATTAACACCGTACATGTAATTTCATTTTGTTAAAATCACAATCTGCAAACACACACATAATGTCATCTTGTCTACCGTTTATATGACAGCATCTCTTCAGGTATTCATGGTGACATGCGGGCCTACAACTAACATGTGACCATAATAACTAGGCCTACGATGATATGAAAAGTGCGATGCATAATTTGTAATAAGTAAACACACATTGATATAAAAGAGTGGCAATGAGTTTGTACTTCGATTGTTTTATATTAATCGTAAGGCATGAAAAATAATTGATTTTGCAAAACTAAACCTATTGTTGGACTGCAACGCATAACTGATCTTTATTACAGTGTGCAGTCCGTCGTGTAGCATCTATGCCTTTTGTGTGCTTGATCATTTTTCTTAAACTACTCGAAATATCAAATTGATATCATTTTCTAAAATGTAGCGATTCTGAAAAAATTAATTGAATATCATGGGCGTTAGCTACAGGTTTTCAGTTCAATATTTATGAAATGGAAATAGTGACCTATTTAAACAAGCTTCCTTGATGAATCCATTTTTCAGAAACAAGATTAAATTGTATAACTTAAGCAGATATCGAATAGCTCAATAGTTTGTCCGCATTGATAAAAATATTCTCCATCTAAACATTTTGTAGTCCTGGAATAGATTTTTTATGCCTCATACCATGTTCAATTGTTTCAAATTTTTTTTTAATTATTTGTCATCCAAATATTGATGCCATAGCACAAGTATAGCCTACTATTGAAGTGCTAAATTGAAATGGTTTTAATGCGTTAATTTAAGTTCTTTCATGCTCATAGTTTCTAGCATGCAACTATTTTGTCTCAACATGCCCAGATTTTTGTGCTATTTTCAAAGCAATCAGAAATTACGAATTTAAAAGCAGTGTATTACCATTTCAATATATTACCATTTGATTATGATTCTTTTCACGACAGAATCAACTTTTGATCGATTTTTCAACGAGAAACGTCGTCGTGAAAACTGATATGCATGCACATTCTCATGTTGAATTCAAAGTGAATAGGTCTTGGGTTTTCCATCACACAAATGATGTCACATGCCCAAGACTTATTCACTTTGAATTCAATATGCTAAGAATTCCTCTTAGCACATTTTAGGAGTTCTTGATAGCTATGATATTTATGTATAAATAAAGGATTCCCAAAATGTGCTGCTAAGAGGAACCGAGAGGAATTGAGATATTTTGTTGTTGCCAGTAAATTAAATTAAGTATGACGCTAGTAGCTTTCAAAGTATTGCAGTATCTAGTATTTGCAAAATTAATAGAGGAGATAGCAGTATAGTCATAGAAATGTCTCTACGTGTTCATGGTCAATAAACCAACTTTTGATTTATCGATTGTATCATATGACCAAATCTTTCCTTTGATTTTGTTTTCGGGATTTCCAAATACATGTACCTAGACTTGCAGTTAAATGCTGTAAGTTGACAAAATAAATTTGGAAACAATTAGAAGCTTACCCTTTTTCTGCGGTTTGATCCAAGAGATGAATTTTTAATTCTGATGCACAAATCAAGGGAACTTGATGGCTTCATTGAGTGGAAGAACTCACTGACTACCTGCGAGTGTTCATTTTCGAATTGTGCTCCATGTTGTGCATGAAAACTAAGTAAGATAATGAAAAAACGCAGACGATCCGACGATGAATAAATAAAGGTGTGTAAGTAGAACTTGATGCGCTGACTTTTGTAATATTAAGCAGTTAACACGGGTTCGAAGAGCACGAGACCGAAGAGCGCACAAGCTACTGCGCTTTGCGCAGCTTTCAGTCCCACGCACAGAATTAGATTCATCTGCGCGCGCGGCGCTTCGGTTTCCTAGAAAGGAGAGTTATACGTAACCTTATATGGAAATGGCACAGAATTAGACAACTTGCTCCTTCTCGAATGGAAAATTCGTGTATCGCTTGCTATTGGAAATGGCAAACAATAAGCTGTCAGCAAAGGAAAACAGAGCCAGTGAGAGATACGTCCATGCTGTGATATCACGTCGCACACACCAAAACACACATCGATGCCTGGCTTCGATTCAATGTATGCACTATACAGTGAGCAATGCCGAGGAGAGGATGTGAAATCATCAAGTGAACTAATTTTCGTACGCCTGCTACTTTCTTTAATAATGATCGGAAGGGTCAACATTATGGAGAAAACTTGTGGGCAATGATCTGAATTCTTCGAATCTGAAGGAATTTTGGCAATCGAAGCACTTCGCTGGAACTCACATTAATCCGCAAGCGACGCACGACTTTTTTCCTATCTCTGTAAGGTATTAGGAATTCCTTTTTGCGCACCTAATAGGTTCCTCAATGTGCCGTCCATTTCGTATTAATCACACTTCTAGCAACCGAAGCAGGTAAACAAAATATTTAATTCTGTGGTCCCACGTGATGGGTGGACAATAATTATTAAGCAGGGACGCTGAGTCACAGGTGTCAACAGTTCCCAGCGAGAGAATATTATCGACCTCTCATGGCTCACGAATGCGGCCACGACCAGGCTGCCAACAATGTGACCGAACTTCCTCAGCTGCGTGCGCGTGGCGAATTTCCTTAATATAGTGACGGAAAGTCATAGAAGCGAGATACGATTACGCAGACTGAGCGAGACACTTATGCAATTGTTTGCTTCAGTTACATGCTGATTTAATATCATAAGTTTTGCAAATTACTAGCTAAGTAATTTAGCGAACACACGAGCAAACTGATCAAAGTCGACTTGCTGATGGGCACGGTGTGGAACTTAGAAACTTCAATAAATGCTTCAATTTGAGAAGAAAAGTGTGTGCCGATAGAATTGCTTAATATTGAAAATATATGTCATGTGTAGGCCTAATATTGTTGACCTGTTCGTCAGCATTGACTAATGTTGTTGCTATTGTAGCTACAGTGTACATGTAGTGAATGTGAAAGATGATGAAAAATGAGTAGAAGAAGAAGAAGAAAAGAGGAACGAGTGAGTGAGTGAGAAAGAGAGAGAGAAGTGATGAAGTCACCTGAATATCTTTTTTATGCACACCATTTCATCAAATATAAAGGGCATATATAAAACACTCGAAATAATGGTAGACATGCATATTTCATATGTCGTATAGGCCCTATACATGTTTCATATGTCGATATCCATGGATCATCGATGTTTTATCCATGAGCGATTCTTTGAGTAATTTAAATGCATTTGTTACTTCTTACAGCATCAATATTATTAGTAAAGTCGGTATCTAACTCAAATGGACAATTCTTCTCTACAGGAAACGCTCTTTTAATTATGTATTTTATCCACGTTCATGGATCATCGATGTTTTTACCATGTACAATTCCAAATTACTATTCAGAGTAATTTTTATATACATTTCCCACTCTTTACAATGCTAAATATTATTAATATAGTTATATCTACACCAAAAAAGACCATTTTATTTAATAAGGAATGAAATTTCTTGATAGGATTTATCCGTGATACATGCATCATGCATGTTTTATCCAAAAACGGGCATCTAGGGCACGCTTAACTTTCACGCTAAATTTGGACTTTATTATCACAAATTGCAAAACGCGATTTTTGCTCTGCAATTTGAGAATAGAGACCGTAGAATTATTCAGACTAGTTGATTTTCGTCAAACGCTTTTGCAATGTTCTGTGCATACCTTTTTGTAAATTTTCTCAAAAAGGCGTTTTACCCCATGCATGCGGCGAAACGCCCCACCATATAAGACGCCCCGGGGGGCGTTTTACCCCTACTATTTTAACATCGTATTCAAATTGCACATATCATAATGATATTAGTATTCAGATGCTAAGGCAATATGAAAAACCGGACATATAACATTTTGTCTATGATTATGTTAACCCAAATATTGATGAAAATTTTCCGGAAAATTTTGAATCAAAATTTTCCGTGGAAAATTATGGAAAAAATAGGAAAATTTTGGAAAATATTGGAAAATTATGGAAAATTTTGGAAATTTTGAAAGTTTTGATTTTTTTGATAGCTGCCTTATAATTTGAGCGCTTCCACTGCCGAGGCAGCTACGTACCAATAAATTGGATCTAAAACTCTTAATTTCATCATTATTTCGATTAAAGCAATCATAGCAGTGCGAGTTCCGTCCGCGGATTTTTGATCATTCCTTTGCCACAGTGGCTATTTGTGCAATTTTGTTAGCATTTTTAATTATCACACAGACACCGTTTTGGATAACGTGAATCTTGGTTTACAATAGGGGTACAGTTTCATGTACTATGAAAGATCTGGAGCAAAAATAATGTACTTCATTTTGGAGTTTACCTATTAGCTTGAAAGTTAAGCTTTATTATGCAGCGTTGATCAGTGAAAGAAATTCTTCATGTAGGCCTATTGATGAACAAGTGAAGTATAAGCACACAGTCCACGCAGCATTCATGAGCGACCATATTGGAAGACATAAAGACTGTAAACTCGTGAGATATTTGGTCACTAAAGATATCTGTGATGAGTAAAAGAATATCTATGATAGCCTTTAACTTCTGGCCTGTTGTCCGACATCTTCGCTGAGGATACACATCTTCCATTTCTAGTTCAGATGGTTCAGATAGCTCCAATTCGATTTCAGATCTGCCAAAATGAATTTCAGATATGATCCACATGAATCTCCAATTGAATTTAAGATCTTTTCATCTGTGCTTCTAACAGATATCTGAAATTCAGCTAGAGAAATCTGAAATCCATCTAATGTATGAAATTCATTTGGAAAGATCTGAAATAGACATGGAAAAGGTGCAGTTGGTTACAAAAGTTGACATACAGGGATGATAGAGAAGTTTTCGGTCTTTGAGTATTACATAGTCTTTTCAAACGACTAAAATAAGTCTCCAAAACCAAGGAGAAAACGTCAATCACCGAAAAATAAATTTCAAAATTTTCCATTTGCATCACTATATATTAGTAGTGAAAATGATGTCAATCGCTTGCATTTCAATGACGAAGTAGATTAGACTTGTGGTTGCGATTCTAGAATTGCATGCAAATGCTGCATTTTTAGCTTGGCGTGTAGGCTTTGTGATGTTATTTGTAAAACCCACATCGTTATCTTCTTCCACATCGGCTTGTTCTAGATGCGTTATGAAGATTTATATAACGTCCCAAAGGACGAAGTGGTACAAGCGACATTTATAAACTTTTCAGTAGAGCAGAAACAAGATTTCACATCACATTGATTGGATAGGAAAATTTATTCTTTTTACGAAGCCAATTTCTTTTGGTTTGCTATAGTTACGCTAAAAACGCAATATTCAGGTATGTTAACTGGGTTATAACTGGTCATTCCAAATGTGCAAAAACCTAATTTTCGTAGAAATGTCGCTTACACCACTTCGTCCACTTCGTCCTATGCATGCATTGACACTAAGAGAGTTTGTACAAGTGTGTTAATATAGGTTTGTTAATTTTTATATCGTCTGTTTTGTACATGTATCAGATTTAGAGTCACGATTTTATTATCAAGACTGCTTTATATAGTCACGACTTTATAAGAGTGCGCATTATTGTCAAGTTTGTGTCATTAGCACACCTTTGTCATCTTGCTACTCTTGCTGTACCAGATTGTGCAAATAAGAACATGTTATTCTAAATTTGGAATTCTTTCCTTTTTTACATGCCTTGGTACTGAACGATAGCGCATGTTAGATCCGAGTCAGAAACTCTCTTTACTTGCCTCATTGCATAGTCTTTTCAAGCGACTACAACAGGTCTCCAAAACAAACGAAAAAATGTCAATCACCAAAAAAATAAATTTCAAAATTTTCCACTGGAAAATTTTCCGGAAAATTTTGAAAAAATTGGAAAATTTTCCATTTGCATCACTAAACCCAAAGGAATGCTAGTAAGCTTAGCCTATCCATATAGCCTACCTATACATATGTCTATACCTATCTGCTAATCGGAACCCAGCTGCGAATATAACAACAACAAATTTTCCAATATCAAACAGATCTATTGACTATTACAATGAAGACTTTCACAGGCGCTACAAATACTACATAGTACGCACAGAATTGCAACACACAACAAGACAAGTTCACAAAGCACGACAAAAGTCACATACATATTCGATCTGGTCAGCACTCTCGACATCTGTGCACGGCACACACGCCCATCGCTTGCATTTTGTGTATTGGATCCATTCTTCGCAGGACATGACCCACTTCATTGAACAAATGAGACATGAAGTGCGGTCATAACTTGGTGCTGGTGCCTTAGAAGGAGTTGCTGATTTCACTCGGACCTTCCTTTTTGCACTCGCATTTTTCATATGTTCGAGCTGTTTTTTCGATGGAGAAGAGGTCAATAGTTTCGACTTTTCCACTTTCCTCGTTCTCTTTCCTTCTGGTGCTGTTGGAAGAGGTGACAGGTCTTCAATCAACGATCGAGGGCTTCCCGGTACACCGGTGTTTGATGGTGCATCAACTGCTGGGGACGAGGACACGACTTCGGCTGTGCTACCTGAAATTCCACTTGGACCAGGGACATCATTCGTCTCATGGAAATCTTCGGCATGATCGTTGTTATTATATCTCGGATCGGCCTCATCTATCATCAATGATGGAGCGAAGTCCTCTTGAGAAAATATCACTTCATTCAGTGGCCACAAACCAGTGACCTCGAATCCTTTCATTGCTTTTTCTGGAGTTGTTATCCGATTGTAGGCGATGCCGAACAGCTCTCCAACATCAAACATGGTCACACGCTTCCTGGGTTTGAACGCATGAAGTTATCTACAGCCGTATTGTAACTTGCTTTGAGTGCTTTGAAAACTGTTCTATCCAGAGGCTGCATCTCATGTGACGTGTGTGGTTGGATGGTCAGCATGTGAATACCGTGTTCTCTAGTAAAGAGGACAGCTTCGAGAGTCTTGTGTGAATGATGTCCATCCAATACAAGCAACTGTGGATTGTCTGCACTGCTGTGTGTCCACTTCTGGAAATGTTTCAACCAAACAAGGAAGATGTCTCCATCAGTCCATCCACTATCGCTGACAGCTCCTATCGAGTCTGGTGGAGTCCCCTTCATGAGTTGCTCAGCCATTCTCTTTCGAGGCCAAATAAGCAATGGCGGAACATAGTGACCTGCTGCACTGCATGAAACAATGACAGTCATCAATTGTCCTCTCACTGCGCTTACGATTTTGCCAACACTACGTTTACCCGACTTGGCCAGAATTTTACATGGTGCTTGAACTGTTGTTATTCCTGTTTCGTCCATGTTCCATATTTGTCTGGCTTGGAGACTGTGCTTTTCCAAAATGTCTTTGTATATCTTGAAAAATTCTTCGACGTTTTGCTTGTTAAAGGATATAGCTCTATTGATGCTGGTTCCTTGTGGCTTCCGTAGTGATATATCAGGATGTCTTTTCAAGAAGCCACGTAGCCAATCTTTACCGGCTAGACCATTTTGAAATGGATGGTTGATACCGGAACGTTCAGCAACACTGAAAGCAAGACGGCGCAATTCTAAGTTTGTTAGTCCGAAGAGTCGATTCTCCATGAATAATATATGTTCCTTCAAAGAATCTTCAACGTCGGTTGGCAAAGCAGTCTCTTATCTGCCAAGCTTTGTCCTTCCAGGACGAGAAGTAAGACCATCTCGATGTCGTCTTAATGTTCTGCACGGGACACCATACATTCAAGACACTTGACGAACACCCATGCCATTCTTCAAGCTTTGAAGTGACTTTTGTAGCGCCTCTGTTCCGTAATTCATCCGGTTTGTCCTTCGCTTGTACTCCCGAGGCATCTGAAAGAAAAATCACTTGTTAGACGTTAAATATTGTTACAAACTTCAGCAGCTTTTACATTATCAGAAGCCTATACATTAGCTTTGCAGTTTGGCATACCCATACATACATTTAGTTATTTTACTACATGTATATTGTTACAGTGTACACACAAAGTCATCCTCATATTACTTACAGGCATACAAGGCCTGGGAAAATTAAGGGTAGGCCGTTGTACTGGTATCACTAAATACTAAGTCTACTAAGTCAATGGACAGACTGCAGCCACCACTTAATGGCAGCCACTTTGTGTTGACATAGTGGGATATGTTTATAGTGATAATTCAATTTATTTTTCAGATATCTTTAGAAAAATCTACTACTCAAGTAAGTATAAAGGCAGTCAAGGAAGATAGCTTAAGGTATATTTATTTCAAAGCACCATGACGGCAAGCGAAGTCGTAGCGCTGTGGTATGAGCGGCAACTGTCGAAATATTTATCGTGCAGGGTACTGGGTTCAAGTCCGATGTCAAACCTTTTTTAGTCTAAGAGTCATCAAAATAGTACTGTAGGTTGTTTCCCCTACGCTATACACGTGTAGAAGTTATGCACACTAAGAAGATAAGACAAAAGCTTAGTGTTATGTATTATTTGGAAAAATGGTGCTAGGGATACAACTGCGTCAACTAATCAACTAATAACTTAATAGAATGGGGTAAGACGCCCCTCGACGAAGGTAAGGCGCCCCATGGGGCGTTATGTACACCCAAGTGTGTGGCGTTTTACCCCAACCCATTATCATCTGATTTTTCAAGGATTTTATAAAATAATCGTTAGTGAACATATTAAATACAAATAGCATACAATTAATAATTAACAAACGTATTCAAATACATTTTACCGTGCGTTAGTATGGTGTCCCTAAGTCACTGCTACACTAGAGGTCTCTCGTCAAAATAACAAGGAATGTATCATTATCATTGACGTACCTCTTTAGCTTGCAATTTCGGGTGTAGATAAAATCCGAACAACAGATCAATTCCGAACAACGAAAATCTAATCGAAACTGGTAAAATATTGCGCCGAACATTCTAGATTTGATTAGAAAATGGTTAATTTTATCTGTCAGTCACCTTTAATCCGCAAAAAGTCATAAATTATATTCCGAACAAATTCGAAGAAGTCCGAACAACCAAAGGGTAAAAGGGAAATTTTTAGTAGTTCGGAGGGGAATCATAGCACGAAAGCAATGAAGGTCAATCATAATTGCGTAGAACAAAGAACGTCCTGTGCTTGAAACCGCATACTCATTGTTCCGCTTTTGTTCGGTGGTATTATACACGTAGATGTTCGAAGGTGTTCGGACTTGTTCGGGTTTGATCGGAATGTAATTTTATGACTTTCTTGCGGATTAAAGTTGACTGACAGATAGAATTAACCACCTTCTAATGAAATCTGGAATGTTCGGCGCAATATTTTACCACCTTCGAGTAGATTTTCGTTGTTCGGAATTCATTTGTTGTTCGGATTTTATCTACACCCTGCAACAAGGAATGTATCATTATCATTTACGTACCTCTATAGCTTGCAATTTCTCGACCAGCGTGATGAAACCAAATGATTCAAAGTTGCGTGCATAGTTGACTTTAAAAATTGATGACTTAAGACACCGACCGATTCAATGTCACGAAGAAAATTGAGTGGGGCGTTTTGCACCACTTACCCTACTGTGCTTTGATTATACATTTTCCAACGCTATCCCAAACTAATTCAGCAATTAAGAACACTGAAATAATAAATGAGTCCTAAAAGTAAGATAATAGAAGTGACCTGAAATAATGTAGATTTGAATTGCTGTTGGACTGGATGTAATTATTTCATACAATTAAATTTAATAGACAATTAAATTGTCTTTGATGTAGCTTTACATGTGTTCTATGTAGCGAACTATATCTTAAGAGAACTGACCCTAGTTTGTCTGCTGCAGCTTGATATTAGAAATTAGGCATATAAGTAGTGAAAACTGTGCCCTACTTGCCAGGGATAGGTACATGGATAGGTACATGTAAAGTTTAGTGTTATCAATAGGTACATGGATAGGTACATGTAAAGTTTAGTGTTATCAATAGGAACATGGATAGGTACATGGATAGGTACATGTATACTTTAGTTATCGATAGGCACATGGATAGGTACATGTATAATTCAGTGTTATCAATAGGAACTTGTATGAGATCTGTTTTACTGGATAGGTACATGTGTTTGGTACACTGTGTTTCGGAACGTCTATGATCGAACTTGTGTGGTTTGGTTCTGAGCACTTGGGTACGTACCGATAGACGTCCGTTGTTTGATTTTGAATGGGTTTGCTCAATTGCGACTATTGTGACTATTGCAACCATTGTAATCAAGATGACACATTGATTTTCCTTTTACGTAGACAAACTATGCTATAAATATGAGATAGTTTTTGATGGCATACATAATGATGACTAGTATCCCAACGTCGTGGGTTGTCGCAAGAGACCTTGGATATTCGTTCAAAGCCATAGAAACTGTAACAAATCTCAGTGAAAATATCAACGCTGGTGATTTAGTTGATCGACTAATGGATCTAGATGAGCATGCTATGAATCACAATTTGGATCGTAGGTGGATAGAGGATTTCTCCATGCTACACTGCAATGATAGAGAAATTAGGAGGATCAAATTGGAACGATATGGAAAGAAGGAGACATCTGACAGTGTTTTAATAAAAAGTTCTCCCAATAAAAGTGACTTCAGAAGGAAATTAGAACAAGAGACATTTAAATTATTATGTGAACGGAACTGCGTTAAATGTTTTAAACAGGAACGATCCCTTCTCTTTTTGCCATGTTGTCATAGCGTTATGTGTTCTACATGTTATGTACCCTTTGAAACTTCATCTTGTCCCCTTTGCGATGAAGAAATATCTTCAACAGTCACTGTATATCGTACATGATGAGTCATCATGCAGGTCTGTGATTGGTCACTATTGTGTCTTTGTTTGACTTTTCTATATAAGGAGGACATTGTACCGTTCTATTTCAAGCATAATTTGAGGCTAATACAATGTCAATCAGCATGTCGTTCACTACCAACATTCCCATTTCAATAATTTACCGAAGTCAACTCTTCACGGGCAATATATTTTATTCTGCCGTGAATATAACTGGCTATAAAGCGGATTTGGTGGATCTGATGGAGGAAATAGTGAAGTATTTCCGCTGCGGAGAGGACGTTGTGGTGCAGAGAATGTTGATGAGAGTCGTGAACAACGCTCTTACACGAGTTGCAAGATTCTGGCTCAACGAAGTATTTCGCCCACTATCTCAAACGGAGATTGTACCGGAATACTCTCGCTGTTGGTGCACCAGTATCCAACGGAAACTCAACACATGTCTCCATGACATTATCACCTCCAGCTACTATGACGAGAAGGGTGACAAATGCAAACTGGACTTGTTCAGTGGACCGCCATCAGTAAGCATCAATGTGGCTGCTCAAGGACATTCTGAGGTAATCAGTTTGCGGGCATACTATGCCAATATTTTAAAGACTTTCCATTCAAAGCCCTGCTGTATGTGCTGTCCAATTTCAAAACATCTAATGAAAGACATTGAGCAGCTCATAACTGCTACAAATCAGACTCTAGCCGATGTGAGTGTATATCAGTTTCCCTCTACAGCTTGTTAAGTGTTTTATGTAATTTTATAAGTACCAGCAACAAACTCTGTGTGAATGCTTGTAAACTTTTGTATATAATGTTGTAAGTACTAAGCAAAAATTGTAATTGTATTATCTATTTCCATATTAGAATAAAAATGTCTGTAAAACGGAAGGCATCTTCTCGTCAATCGAAACGGTCTTTCAAACCTTCAAGTCAGTTTAAAAAGGCGTTGCGAAAGTTAAACAGGATACATGATAATAAGAAGAAGTGTAAATTGATTCAAAATTCAAGTGATGATTTCATTCGTGATTTAGCTTTTGCAATACACAAATGTCTACCTATTTACAAGCCTCTGTTGAATGCTGGCTCTTTGAATAGCATTAAAAAGTTTTCAAATCCAAGGAGTAGTGATAAGAAAAGGCGAAACTTAATTCAGCGCGGTGGTGGTGGGTTTCTAAGTATGTTAAATGATATTGGAAACAGTATTAATGGTGTAATCAATAGTCCGCTTGGAAGGATTGCAGCAACTGCTGCAATGTTAATATAAGGTTAGCGAATGATAAAGTGACACGTCATCACTTTGATTGATGAGTCATATATAGGTGTATATAAGGAAGACGCTTTAATGATATTTTACCACTTTCAAGTGACAATTCATTTGCGCTGGTTGAAAGCTCCGAATTAGTACTTGTTGAAACATGACTCAGAAAATGTATACAATCAGAGAGGAAGGTGACGCTTTTGAGCAAGATCTCTTGAAGCTTCGTCCGACACGAAAGGTGCAAGGGATTGGAAATACATTCTACTTTCAAACCTTGAATTATGGTGATGATGGCTTTTATCTTCAAGTTCCATTCTTCCACAGTAATGGTATGTCTACATCAGGGTATAGCAATATGAGACAAATGCGAGTGACTTTTCCAAAATGGCAACAGGTGATTCTTAAAACTATTGACTCTTTCGCGAAAGAATGTGTTGAGCTGCCTGAAAGTGCTCCCACTCATTGGAGAAAGGCATTAGAGGAAGGAGTTGGTTATAAGGAATTGCCGGAATTCGATACACTGTTTTTAAAACTATCTGATCATTTTCAAGCATTCGATCTCTTTACAAACGCGATGGAATGTGAGGATCTCAAACGGGGCCGCTATATGGGCTTAGTTCACGTTACCGGACTTTATATTGGCTCACATGGTTCGACTGGTAAAGTCGCATCTTTACAAATGAAGGTTCTTCAACTAGTCTATGAACCACTACCAATTGATAAATGTTTAATTAACATTGATAAGACTGCTTCAAGTGATGGGAAGGAAGAGAGCAAAAAGCGAGGTCGGAAATCTAAAGATGGGAATCCTAAATTGAAGTTGAAGCGCCAAGATGCTGACTTGAAAACTTTCTATAATCCTAATTGTGATGAGGAAACACAAATGTTTTAATTTGTAAATGTTTTAATTTGTAAATGTAACTTGAAAGTTTCTATTCTGAATGTAAATAAACTTGATCTGGAACATGTGTCTGTTTTGTTGTTCTAAGCAAAATTAGCGGGATGATGAGTTTAATGTTAATGGAATTATAAGATGACAGATTTTCGTCTATTCACTGATCGCACAATGTGTGTCGCTGGACCAAGTCAGTCCGGTAAAACTACATTTGTAACTGAATTGCTACAATATAGAAATGAAATGTTTAACAAGGAAATTAAGAGAGTCAAATGGTATTATGGAATATTTCAACCACAACTACATTCTGCACTTCGCCAGAAAGGTTATGAGGTGAAGCAAGGGTTGCCATCAACTGAGGATATCAAAGCAGGTGACTTACTAGTATTAGATGATCTATTACGAGAAAGCAAATCTTCAAAGGATGTAACTGAAATGTTCATTCAAACTGCACATCATAGGGAAGCTTTTATTATCTACATCACCCAAAACATCTTCGATGGAGGGAAAGAGCAAAGAACTAGAAGTTTGAATACACATTATTTGGCAATATTTAAAAATCCAAGAGATAGCAGTCAGATACATCATCTCAGTAGACAGATATTACCTCAACAACCTAAAGTACTTTCAAAAATATATGAAGATGTAACAAAGAAACCACATGGTTATCTATTTATTGATCTAACCCAGGAATGTCCGGAACGACTTCGATTTCGAACAAATATCATACCTAATTCCGCTGAACCAATGACAGTTTTCTCGGTTCACAGTTAGTTTTAAGCAATGTACTTTGTTGCCTTATTATTTTCAAACATGTCGTATTCAAAGATGGTAGTCATTCCTCAAGAGGAGTATGTACAATTGACTACATTACAAAGTGCACAGGAAGTCAAAAATATAGATCAACCTATTACGAATCAACTTAAGGAACTAACACAAAAGGATATGGAAATTCAGAAGATTAAGGATCCCTATCGACGAATGCAGTTAGCAGCTGAAAACATTGACGAGAGGCGACAGATTCGTGACAAGTTGCGACGATTTATAACCTTGTCAACACCTCGACCATATCGTGTGCGCGCTGAGCGATTATTTGACTTCATTGATCCACATGTGAAGTTCAATGAGAGAGGGGAGATAATAGATGAAACAACTGGTGATGTTATTAGAAATAGTCACATAGATGACCTTCTACAATATGCTGTCAGAGATGTAAGGCGAAAACTAGGTGCACCACAAGGGTGGACATATTTTCAGAAAATTTTATCTGATCAAAATGTACCTCACAATATTATTGGAGGACCGACTGTGAATGAATTGGATAAGGGTCACTTACAAGATGGATCAAAGAGTAAAACACCCACGATGGCGGTCAAGCGAGAGCTTGCAGATCCCGATGATCTGCAACCAAAAAGAGCTACTAGGCGCTCAATGCGTGTTGCGAAGGAGTATAGTAAATATTAAGCAAATATGAATTACGCCTTGCCTCTCTCATATTATGTCGTTACAAAAATTTTGCTGTTGTTTGAAATCTGCGCTCGAAGGCAAAGGAGAAGAGGGCATAGAGGTTGATATCAATTGTGTTAGCAGTTGCTGTGCGAGTAATACGCGTGCAAATCAGAACAAAGACGATGAGTACAGCAGTGAAACTCAGAAAGATTTATTACGACTTAAATCATCCCGCAAGTTTCAGTCGTCCGGAGGTTCTAGCTCGTGCAGCAGGTGTGGGAATAGAGAAAGTCAAGAAGTGGTTGAGGAGTCAACCGACTTACACTCTTCACAAAAATGCGAGAAAGCGGTTTCCAACAAGAAAATATGTTGTTAACAATATAGATAGTCAATGGCAAGCGGACTTGGCTGACATGCAACAGATATCACAGTACAATGATGGCTATAAATACATCTTAACCGTAATAGATATTTTATCTCGCTTTGCTTGGGCACGTGCACTGAAATCTAAACGAGGACCAGAAGTTGAAGCGGCTTTTCAGAGCATTTTCGATGAGGGGCGTGTTCCGCAAAGAATACAGACCGATCAAGGGAAGGAATTCGAAAACTCTCATGTTCGAAGTCTCCTTAAAAGTCATAATGTGGAATTGTTTAGTGTCAAAAGTGCTTATAAAGCTGCCATGGTTGAGAGGTTCAATCGCACACTGAAGACAAAAATATGGCGCTATTTCACTGCAAAAAATACACATGTTTGGTTAGGTGAGCTGCAGAAATTTGTTAAGAATTACAATGAAAGCTACCATCGAATCATTAAGATGAAACCAGTTGATGTTACCCCAGATAATGCGATGGATGTATGGCTTCGATTGTATGATAAGAAAGCGAAAAACATTTCCAATGAAAAGAAAATTAATGTTGGTGATAGAGTTCGGATTTCAAAGGTTAAGTCTACATTTGAGAAGGGGTATCTACCTAATTGGACTGAAGAAGAGTTTTTTGTGGATGAAGTAAATACAAAATTTAGACCCACCATGTATAAATTAATAGATTACCATGGCAATCCAATTGAAGGAAAATTTTACTCTTATGAATTGCAAGTAGTAGACAGAAGTGAAGAGGTGTATATGATTGATAAAATAATTAGGAGGAAAGGTCATGGCAATCAAAGGAAATATCTAGTTAAATGGAAAGGATATCCTGATTCATTCAATAGCTGGATAACGCATCAGGATCTACAAAATGTGGAGATGGGAGACACTCGTAACTTTTAAGCTAATATAGCATGTGACTTCTTCCATATATGACTTTAACATGTCTACTAACTTCAATATCATTCTTCCAAGCAATAGCAACCCCAAGATATTCCCAAGTAACAAACCATCTCTATACTCTGTTGAATTCGCTAATCCAATTACTCTGCATGGACCCCATGAAGTTGCTCTAACTGAAATTACTTATTACAACGATATCAGTTTGCTAAAGAACAACTATTTTGAATTACATAAAGAAGTGCGAGAGAAGGATGATTGCTTTCGCATATTTCAAAATAGTCTACATGGTACATGGGCTTTTCATCATCTAACTTTACATCCTTTTTCAACATCTTTACCATCTGTTCAAAACATGATTAAAATTCAAAAGGCATTTGCAACGTCAACTTTTGATTCTAAGGTTCCCACAATGAGCTTGCAAGATACAGAAAAGGAAATCGGTAGAATGTTTGAACGAATAAATGATCTCTTCAAGCTGACTTTGAATAAATTCTACAAACCAGTCATAAAGGGGTCAACAAAATTGATGAAGGAAGGGAAGCATGTTCTTCTTGTATTAGGTAAGGATTTGAGTCATACTTTTGGGTATTCCAGAACAACTTTCTCATCAAGGTATTGTTACAATGGACGTGGGTGGAATTCGGAGAGGAAAGTCACTGATTTTAAATGTAGAATTGTGCCATTGTATGCATTACAAAAAAGGAGCATCCGAGTAAAAAATAAATTTGAGGTCATTAGAAGTGTTGAAGACTTTGCAAGAAAGTTTCAAGGATCAGTGCCAGAAACGTTAATGACTTGTGAATATAAGAAAGAGAAAGTAACTTTATTTACTGTTGAAACGGAGGCAGAATTTATTGTTTTTACTAAAAAGACACCATTGGAAAAGTCTGAGTCCGCTGTTATTGAATTTGGATCTGAAATGATTGGGATGTTTAAGGGCCTTGAAAGCGCACCTTGGTTGACAGAATTAAATGATACATTCAAGGTTCAATTGTCCTCTTCTAAACTCAAAGCATCAACAAATGCTTCATGGGATATCCACGTATACAGCGAAGACATATCGGGTGATGAATTGTCTACTTCCAGTGAACTTGTAAAAAGAGTTAATTTGAACATTGAAAGCTTGAAAACGCCATCTGAATTGTGTACAAAGTTAAATGAGTTTGGTGTAGATTACCTTGATGCAGATGAATATCACTTTTCTTATGACCCACATAAGAAACGCATGATTCTAAAGGTAGGGAAGAACTCTCTTATCAAGCTGGATAGCGTGTTAACGACCACATTGGGATTCTCAAAATCAACTATTTATGAAGGTACATCAATAGGCGATACAGCCCCATCACTAGAGCGTGATATAAGTAACTTATACGTCTATTGTAACATTATTGAATATACAAGGGTTGGCGACATTGAGGCCCCACTTCTGCGCACATTTCCTCTCTCATCCGTAAGGAAGCAACTAATCAATCGAGAATTTTTTAACACAATGTATCTACCAATCAGCCGAAATTTCATCAATAGAATTGACATATCAATTCATGATGATGCAGGAGAAGTAGTACCGTTCTGTGGTGGTGTTACTGTTTTAACCCTACATATTAGGTCACGAGAATAAGGCTTTACGCAATAGTCATAATGACAGGCATTTACAGTAGACCATCATATCAGAGCGGTTATCCCGTGTTTGTTGGAGGTAGACGACAAGTTGGAGGAGGCATATTTGGTGCACTAAGACGTATGGTTCTTCCAACACTCAAAAAGTATGGCGTACCAATCATGAAGCGTGTTGGAAGCAGGGCTTTAGATTTTGGTGCAAATGTTGCAGCTGATGCGCTTCAAGGTGAGGATATCGGTGAATCTATGAAAATGCGCGCGCAGCAATCTGCCATAGACGCATTAGATGATTTAACAAAGACGAGACGTACAGTTCGGAAGAAGCGTAGGAAGTCAAGACAAGTTGGATCAGGCCGAGTTACTAAGCAAAGACGCAGGAAAAGTAAAAAGCCGACTAGAGCAGCACGTTCTAAATCTAGACGTCGAGTGAAAACAAGAAAGCGCAAACGAAATTCCACAGCTACTAGAAACAAGTCAAAACGAAGGAAGACAACATATTTGTAGAGCTAATACGATGCAGAGTATCAATTCGGCTTTGTGTTTCTTCGATTCTCCCCCTCATCAGACAGACATCATCTCCTCAACAATTGTAGACATAGTCCCCACAACAAATATCGATGGTAACCAGCAGCCTATTCAGTTTGATATACCTGCCAATCCTCAAGATTATATTGACTGTCAATCCATTGATTTAGAGTTGTGTATACAAATTAAGAAGACTGATGGTACAAATATCGATTCATCCAAGGATAAAGTGGGGTTAGCAAATCTTCCTATTGCCAGTCTGTTCTCAGATGTGTATCTAATATTGAATGACAAACAGATTGAAGGAGGGGATCGAGCATATCCATATGGAGCATATATACATACAATGACTCAATTTCAAAAGCAAGCTAAACAGTCACACTTGCAAGTTTCTGGGTGGTATGATGATCAGCAAGGGAAATTTGATGATGTCTCAAATACAGGGTTGAAAAGACGAATGGATTTAACAGCGGATTCAAAGGAATTATACTTGAAAGGACCCGTCTATCTTGATTTCCTTCGTCAATCTAGATATCTGCTATCACAGGTTAAAATGCAAATAAAATTTATTCGCGCAAATCCTGAGTTCGCGTTAATGGCTTTTGGAGCTACAAACTATCAAGTCAACATAAGTAATGCCGTGCTCAATGTAAGGCGAGTAACAATGAACCCGTCAGTCATCAACGAGCATGCGACAGGATTGAGGAAAAACAATGCAATATATCCAGTTAATCACAGTGTGTTGACAAACTTCACAATTGGTGCGGGATCATCCTCACATGCCTACCCAAATCTTTTTCCCACTGCAATGCCAAAGGCGGTGTATATCACATTTGTGGAAAATGAGGCATTCATTGGTGCTTTTGAAAAGAATCCATTCAATTTCCAACACTTTAATGTTAGCAAACTAGCACTCTATCAGGATGGGAAATTTGTATCTTGCAAAGCATATGAGCCTAATTTCAAAGATGGTAAATTCGCACGTGAATATGGTTCTATTTTCACCGCCCTCAACATGTTTAATACAGACGATTCAAATGGAATTACAATGGATATGTACAAGAATGGCTACTTCTTCATTATGTACAACCTCACAGCAGATGCAGATCTAGGTGGTGAAAGCGTAGGAGTTACAAAGCCTGGAAATCTACGACTGGAGGTATCATTTGAGTCACCTTTGAAGCAAACAATTACTTGTCTCATTTATGCTATCTATGATAGCAAAGTTGAGATAACAAGAATGAGAGACGTGACTGTCAGCTATCAGAGATGAGTAACTTAAGCAACATAGAAATCTTGAGGAAAATGAGGAAAGCTCATCCCTACTCCAAGACAATATTTCTCAATGTCTTTTCTAGAGATAATTTACCTGATTCAATTCCTTTCTATCCTTGTTCGCTTATCATCAATACGGATACCAACAATCTTCCCGGAAAACATTGGATTGCTGTATACATCAATCGTTATAAAGTTGCCGAATATTTTGACTCTCTTAATCAACCTCGTTTACATGATATCGCATTATGGATGAACAGGTTTTCCTGGACTGTTAGGAAAGTGACATCGTTCCCACTTCAAAGTAATACATCTCTAATGTGCGGTGGCTATGTACTCTATTTTGTCAACGAGAGACCATTGAAAAATAACTGTAAAAGTGCTTTAGAACTATTTTCAAAAAACTGTGATAAAAATGATGTAATTCTTACTAAATATGTTGAAACAGTTTTGAAATAAAGTTTTATGTTGTATCATTAACTTGCTCTCTTTTTTCCAAAACAAGGGTTTATAAGGAAAACAAAAACATGCTCATATTTCATTATCTATTCACATATATACAAAAAACATGTTCACATTTCATTATCTATCCACATATATACAAAATCTACAATTTGGTTTTCATGAAACATTTTTTCAAATCACATATGATGGGAGGCACATCACTTATGTCTTTAATGCCGGTTATCACAATCTTTCCATTATGGAACACATGAACATGATATGGATGCCAGTTAGTCAATTGAGCTGCTGGAAATAACTCCACTTCATAAGTTAGATTATGTGATGATGTAACTTTACGGAAATCATAGTGATAGTGTAATTCACATAACACGGTCATTGTCTTCACTTTCCAATCAGATAATGAATCACCAAGTAAATGTTCCAAAGTTAAGTGTAAATATGAGAGATCACCCTCCATGACCCTTCCAATACATTGGATTGTTCCATTTGGAAAGAATAGGATAGTGAGAGATCTATCCTTCCTCTGAATCCTCCATGTTAACATTGAGGGTCTTCCAAGATGTAAGCTCGTTGTCGGCTTCAATTTGCGTTTTATCAGTAACCATTGTTTTCGGTTGGGTATATTCCTCTCGATCTCTTGTAGATTGAGTTTTGACTTTGCTTTTGTAGTTAACATCCGATTTACAACTTCCAACCGTTGATGTCCTCCATCTTTAATGAATGACGTTATCTGTGGTAGTATCTCCCTTGTAAAGGTTTCCCATGTGACGTCACTGAAACGAAAAAATCGATATTCAACATCTTCACGTTTTGGTGAACAGACGTATAGTTTGACTGATGAATCACACTTTATCCATACCTTGTCATCGAGAGGAATCTTGATCCGAGTCTTATGGTTGTCAATGAGATCCGCAAAGTCTTTCAGTGAAGGCAATGAGTCAATACTAATGCAAACGCCACGATGTTTTCGATCACTATTTGCTATTGAATGACGAAATGCTATTCTTTTAGAATTTGTTATGTGAACGTTTTGAACGTCACTAAGTTTCCATGTTCTAATGTAATGAGGCATGTTCCGAAAGCTATGTTTCAAATTTAAGTTTAATGTTTGCCTAAAGTTTGTTATTTTATTAGCTCACATATCGGAATGATGTTGAGTACAAATTCTTCACATATTCATTCACATTAGGACTACCTATTTATTAGTAATCATTTCTACATATCGGAAAGATGTAGAAATTTCAATTTTAGTAAGACTACTTATGTATTAGTAAGTGTTGCTACATGTCGGAAGATGCAGCAATCGCAAGATCTATTACAAGTGGAATATTATATTGTTTTTATTTAGACTTATTCTACATCACCTGTGACAGGAGGCATCTCCTTCTCTTCGACGGTGGGGGAAGACCTAGGCTATAGTGTCCATATGGTAATGATAAATTTTTATCAGCCAACAGCGCTTATCCTCCCAAAGTGAAAGACCTCGCTTCCTAAATGATTTTGTGCTAACTATGTGATTTTTTGAATTTATAATTGTCATATCTTCAGTTGTATCATTCTCACTATAATAGACACTCCTATAGTCATCATGTTTCAATTTTTTTGACTGCTGCTCTCTGAATTCCTTTTGCACGTTTGATGCTATGATTCGTAGAGTCTAGATATTTCATGGAATACATTTTCGGTTTTAGTAGGATCATTTCCTCAAGCAACTTTCCAGCACACTCATCCTTAAAACAACCTAATCTAGCTTTGTTTGTAGTTGAGTATAGTCGGTGATGACTGTCATAGTTTGAAGAGTCAAACTTTTCACCGAAGTATAGAAGTATATCTTCCAGACAGATGGTGATGTGTATAAACATAGGAAGAAACTGTCGGTATCACCTCCACAAAGTCGTGTTCTATTTATCAGTGGACACCCTTTTAGATCATTGTAATATAATTGATACATTTCCAACTTACTATAGTCAAGTACGTACTGCTTGACCAACATATATTAATTTATTTAAAACTATTGAAGGTTTGTACATTTCCATACCAACCAGATCTTCATCAAATATTTTGTGTTGAACATAGAGAGGATGATTTGACAATTTCAGTAGTTGTTTCTCATTGTTGACTAGTTTAAATTTTTTCCTTCTCCTTACATTTCCATTGTTTACCATATAAAGAATTATTTTTCAATTTGTAGAATGACTTTTCGAAGTCAGTGTTTGATTGAGCCCTCTTTTGAGAGTTCATATCAATGTATGTTTTTTAACCAAGGCTTTTGTGTGAATTTTATGCCACTATGAATCTCTTGATTCTCATGCCCATGGTCAAGTAAAATTTTAAAATTGAGTAGTGGACTACATACTTTTCCCTATCAAATTGATGGAGCAGAAGTTTCTTGATAGAAGAAAAATGTGTATTTGGTCTTACTTTTTCATATAGATTTTTCATATAGTGTGAAAACATTCTCTTTTCAATCATCTGCATTTCTGGAGCTAATGGGAAATCGGCAGTGTCATCATGAATGGCTGCAGGATACTCTAAATCTAAATCAAAAATGTAGCCGATTTCACCATCATCATCCTATATTTTGAACATTTTCTTCATTTAAAAAATTTATCTAATTCACTTTCATTCAACATTTGAAATTTGAGTGGGGTAGATTCCTACTGAGTGAAGAACCGTAAAGGTTATTAACATCTAAGTAGGTCAAAT